>JBCNJP010000002.1:12434929-12454722 GCA_039602395.1 Deinandra increscens subsp. villosa | reverse complement strand
AAAAAAGCAAATGGTCCTACATTTGAACACATCTGACCGAGTCAGATGTAACATCTATTCAGAGGTTTTTTCCTTAACAACAAAGCAGGACCTTCTTTTTAATAGGTAGAACATCCTAAACCATTTCATATAACAGTGTTTGTTCATACAAAATTTTGTACAAAAGGTGTGTAAGTTAACATTACGCGAACCAAAATGATGTATGTTTTGACCCGTAACATTACATGTCTACTTACCACTTGCTGCATGATGATCTTGAGTTCTTGACTACATTCTCTCATATTGTCAAGACACAGTTTGATGTGTGACGAAGCTTGTCAGCCAAACCCAGTCAATTCTTAGACTTGATAATCAGTTAAGAGTTGGTTTCGTTTTTATTAGTGTTCCTTATCTTTCAATTTTCTTGTAAATCAACCTCATTTGTTGCTACCAGAAAACCACCCATGAGACCCTTCGTTAGCTCATTATCCTACTTATTATCCTACTTACTAACCGATGAGATCGGGTAAAATCGATGAGATCGGATAATATGCATCATGTGCTAGGGAGGTCAAGGAAGAAAGAAGTTTAACAGTGACTAAAGAAAGCCCATGAAACCATTTTTAATCATAGAAAAAATCAAAATTAACACTTTTTTGACAAAAATGCATGATTATCACAACTATTAGATAGTTAAAACATACAAATAACCCTAACTCGTTGAACAAGTAACCGATCTTATGATTGATTGATTGCATAATTTATGATGCAACATTTTAATAATTTTGTTACACCTTTTCTTACCAGCTGCTGTGCTTGCTTTATTACCATTGATAATCCAAAAAACCACTCGATATGGAGCAGCATTTGTAATCATATTAAACACTTATAGAGAAATAACAAATGTTCACAGGCCAACATAACCGACCCGTTGACCAAAAGTTTCTGTTTTGACCCGTTTCAACCCAAATCATGCCAACACTTTTTAAATAGATCATAGTGTTTCTACCAAATGATGGCTACTAAACAAAAGCCAGAATTGTACAAATTATAATCTGTGCTTGCAGATATTTAGATTGGTTTTTTTTTCCACAAACTTGAAAACCCGATTTTGCATCGCATAAATAATGCTCACATTTGATGTTTACTTCTTAGACTTGAGTGGTTTGAATACATGTTCCTTGTAGTATTTGAGTTCTGCTATGCTTTCTTTGATGTCATCCATGGCCCTGTGCTTCTTCTCCTTCTTTGGAGCTTTCTTTTTATCTGCACATAAAAAGTAAATAAATAAGAAGTCACAACACTCTGGGTCGGGTTGACCCGCAAACCCTTTTTTGTCCATCCTTTTTTATAAATAAATTATGAATGCAAACTCAATATTGTTAGTAATAACTAGATCTTTAAATAAAATGGTAAAGGATCCTGTTTGAATGACTTCCATATGAATCATCCATTTCTGCTATTTTTCTGATTCGACCCATTGGGCCCGTTCGCAAACTCCAAAATGTTTTGGCCCGTTGAAAAGTAAACGAGTCGATATTGTCACCTCTAACTTTAAGGAATCTCATGCCAAATGACTTAATATACACGAAATACATGATATAAAGATTTACTCTATAAACTAGTTTTTTTGCCTTAAACAGATGATATATACTAACACTTATGTTCTCTAAGAAACTCTAAACAAATATACCAATTTGTAATAGTGATTGAATAGATAGCGTTAACACTATCTCATTTATAGGCAGAATTTTTATTTAAAAATAACTATGGATGCTATCTTTTGGAATTAAGTGTAATTGTAGCTTTAAGTAGTTTGGAGTCTTAAGGGCAATGTATATACAAGAAAAAAGTAGTTATAAACAAATAACAAGAAGTTCACACACCTCCAGGGAACCAACGAGCACATAATGCGTTAATGCTGCTGACATCAACGACTACATGAGAGAAAAGACTAGCCAAATCAGGCATGTATTTCTGCAAAAATAAATTTAAAAAAAAAAAATCAATAAATTTAGTTACTTGAGAAATATATCTAACAACAATATTACACATCTAAAATGAATTTAAGTGGCTGCAGCCCATATATACCTTCAATTCTTTATTTGACTTGAGAAATATATCTAACAACAAGTGTATTTTTAATGCGTAATTTTTCCTAAGTTATTATTGAGATGAGATAACTTTCTATACATATTTGACATAATTTTTTTTACAAAAACACTATTTTTTTTTTAGAGAAAAACAGTGTTTCAAGTCAACCCATTCCTAACCGTACAAAAAAGATTACGTGTTCTGACCAATTACTCAACCTACTAATTCTTTTACCTCTAACATCAAGTAGTTATTTCTACAGTTGAAATATTTTCTCACACATGACATTTTTACTGCAAAACTGGAGAAACATAAAGACCAATTACACACTTGAGTGATTGTCTACTCTTTTACCTTCAAGAACATAAAGTCAACATAAACCGAGTTTCCTGCAAGCATAGGAGTGTATGTGCCCACATGACTCTTGACAAATTCAAGAACCTACAGAAAATATCAGGTTTTGTTAAAAGAAAAAACAAATAACAAATTGATGAGACAAACTGGTTTCTTTATGAAAGCTGATTTGTACACCACTAAATCTACTAGTCACCATCAACTTGCAGCAAATCACCTCTCTTTCTTTATCCAACCACAAATTTAAAATGAGACAGAAATGGTAGATTTCATTATAGAAAAAGCAACAAACACAGCAAATGAGCTAGTATTTGAAATTGAGAACAGTTCATAGACTTTGGTTAAATTATGAGTCTAGTAAATAAACAGAATTCTTTAAGATAAGAGAGGATATGTAATTATGTTCATCACTATTGAGTGACAAATTTGGCCCTGAGATTATGATGTGTAAAATTAATAGCAGTTCTGTATGATTATAGATTTATTTTCTATGTAGGTATCTGCATAATGCATATGAGCTATGTTGAAAGATAAGAGCAACCAAAAATGATGTTTTGAAGACTGAAGTACCTGTTGTTCAGCTTCTTTCTCACTAATGGTACTTTGGATCACTCTTTCTGTCAAACCTGTAAATATTAAATGGTGACATATTAGGCCAAAATGGTCCTTACTTAAATTTACAAAATTATATTATCTCAATAAGACAAGCTAGAGGCTATGTACCACTTGCTGCATGATGATTCTGACACCATTCTCCCATTTCATCAAGAGACTTTTTTGTTTGATGTATAACCAGATCAGGACCCTGAGCCAAAAATATATGTATTCAAATTCCATGAAACTACTTAATTGTATGATGACCAAAATTCCCAAACTAAGCTATAAAAATAGGGTCAAGAAACAGGGATGCTAAAGTTTTTTCAAATATAACCTGTTAGCTAAAGATTTTGTCATGTACATGGATTCAAGTTTAAGCCAAATACCTGCTGCCGTGGTTTCTTTTGAGACTTCTCGATAGAACTCTGTCTCCCAGGTTGAGAACAATGGCACTATGTGCCTTCGCGAGTTTACTCTTCCAATCCTTTTCTTCAATTTCTTCAGGTTTGTTGGTTTCCCCCAATAGAGCATCATCCACTTCCTGATGAATCAATAATGCCCTCATCTTCACCCTCCAGAGATTGAAATCGTTTTTCCCGTCGAGTTTCTCCAATTCGAACTTCGTTGACACCATCTTGACCCTCAAGTTCACTGATCACCAACCTGATCGCAGATCCACCCAGTAGCTTCACGGAATTGAGCCGAACGAGGCTCTGATACCACTTGTTATGAAATTGAATCAATCAATTACGAACTAAGCTACCATTTTATTGAATCGAAATCGAATACAAGAAACTTTCTACAAAACGATTACAATGAAACTGATCCGAGAGGATCGATGATAACAAAGAGAACACGCTCCTAACTAACTCTCTTAACAGCTATTTAAATGTTAACCGAGATTAACAAACTTCTCACTCGGATGTACAACTCCAGTCCCTGATCTTTCACATTATACCAAATCAGTTCCTGAAGTATTATAAACTCTCTATATCTATCTGGTAGCTTAATATCAATAAGCACAATTGATTTAACTCCATATTTAACAGGTTTAAAAAGGGAGAAAAGATAATGATAAAGGTATTAAAAAAAATTATTTAATTGTGGTTGTGAGTGAAAGAGATAGAAAAATTAATGATAAATATATAAATTATAAGTATAAGGATAAGGAATGGGATGTGAATGCTCTAAGCCCACTAGAGGGGAAACTCCAGTTAAATCCAAGCATGCATGCTTCCCCCCATCCACCCAAAGACCATGATGTTTTCCGATCTAAGAGTCGATCGCCCATCGGACGGGTCCGTCAGAAAGTTGACCGGAGCTTCCTTCTTCGTCGAAATCCCCGCACGCTTAAATATGTATAGTGTGGCTTGGTATCAGAAGAGGTCATTAAAGATGCATAAACATTTTTGTGTATGTATAGTGTGGTTTGGTATCAGGAGGGGTCTTTGTCGTAAGTTTATTATATAACGGACTAATTTAGTGATGATCGACCTAGCAGCAGGATTTGTAGTAAACGAGTAGAGCGTAGAGATACTCCTTTTGTTACTGAATGACAAGTAAATGAATTGTGTGTGTGTGAAAGCACCTAGGTACGATGTTTTGTGTTATTAAACTAGATTTTATTATATGTGCGCTGTCGCGACTAACGTTATAACGTGGGTGAACTAATAGTTGTATTGCTAAAGCGTAAAATAAATAAAAACGAAAATATAAAAAATTACGTAACAACATTAAAATTAGAAGCATACTTATATATCACATTATATAAAAAAAACAGATATCTAAAGGTAAAAGTGTGAAACTAACGTTAAAACCAAGAAAGAGTTGTAAAAACCGATTTAGAATTTTATATTTAAAAAAAATAGAATTATGTAAAGAAAAACATACGAAATTACCATCGACTCGGTTATAAACAATTAATAATTTTATATATTACTTAATTAACATAATGAAGAGTATCCGTCCTTTTTATTTATAATGTAAATACGCTATCCTGTAAGGACTTGGTTATCTTCAATCTTCATGTAATGAAGGTATTGGTTTTTCGTTGCTTGTTTATATCTTTTATCAAGTGTTTTGAGTAATTTCGACGAGTGAAGCCTGCGGAGTCTAGGATCCGAGCACCACATGTTGATCATGTCATGGATTTGATTTAGAAGAATATAATTCAGCACAATAACGGTATCTAAACTTAAAATATGACGCTTGGAAGAAATTAGAAATGTTATCACGGGTAGCGAGATTCCAAGTAAAAAGATGCATTAGGTGTAGAATGAAAGAAACCCCATACACATGAGTAGTAAGGATAATGGATTAATTACAAATAGCAACTGCCATTAAGAGTTTATCTATACAACTAACTAATACATACATGGATTTCATCTTTTATTTATGTGGTCTATATGTAAAAGATAAGGCGGTAGAGCACGATGAGATAGAGAACGTGTTAAAATTATGTCAATTCAAACTATTTAAATGATTCTTTAAGGCTAATTATATATTTATTTCACTATACATTAATTTAATGCACAACCATACCATATATGATCAATACTTGTAGAACTTGACCGAACTACCGGATTCCTATCCTAATAATATTGTAAGTATATATATTTGTACTTTTGTAGAATTTGATCGGACTACCGGGTTTAATATCCTATCCTAAGGGGGCAGTATCGTCCCGGTTCCACCACCAGGCTTCAAGGGGAACCGCGTGGTTTCATGTGGCTACCATACCTCATCACCCGTTCGAGACATGCGGCTCTATTTTTGTGTGTCACGCGGTTTAGAGAAACCGCCCAAAGCCACACTACTTCAATCTTTATCAGAACCATTTTGAGATGTCAACATTTAATTGGGATTGGCCCTACTACTTTTAGAAACCGCACTACCATACCCCCTCCCCTAATATTATTGTAAGTATAAAACAAGGTATTTGCGTTTATTTTAAAATGTATATTATTATGCATGTAGTCTCGTGTTTTTTTTATTGCCTCCGGACATTTTGCCCAAGTGGGCGTCTTAATGAAGTCGTTTAGTTAGAGATATTGAGTCCTTCAAACCCAAGTGGTGTAACTAATATAAATATGAATTGCATATCGTTAAAAAAACTTATGTAGCATTTAAATAACTAGAGTCTACTAACTAAGTTTATCCCTATAAAAATAAGAATACGTATTTATAGGGTTGGTGTTTAATAAATAGATATTCGTAGGAATTGAAATTAAATTAAAAAAATATATATTTAGTGAAAGAAATAAACCTGAGAATTATAACGTTGATAACTTTTTGGACATATTAACAAAAGAGGAGATGTTTTTTGGGGAAAGGGAGAACAGGAAGCTTTATCTCTAGTGATGCCATGTTATCAAAACCAAACCATTTTCTTTTTATAAACAATATAATAGTAGATAATAAAATGAGAATACTCACGATGAGATAGCTAGAGAATGCCCGGAGAGATGTTTTTGAATTCATCGTCGTGTATTGTTGTCTATCTCAAGTTTGCTTTTTAAGACTTCCTCGTTCTTAAACTCGTTTCATAGCGTTCAAGTGATGTTTCAAAAAAACGTATTATATTTTCAATGCTAGCTGGCCGATAGAGTGAACTTGTACGTACTTTGAAGGTATATAAATATTGCCACTAAAAGAAAACCGAACTATGAAGTTACCATAGAATATTGAAGACTTAGTAAATATATATAACAGTTGTTAACATATTTAAAAATGCATGTTTATAACTTTTATTTATTTATTTTTGTCCTGCAATGCGGGTCTTCGGCATTTAACGTTAAAACGTTAACTGTCTATTCAATGGTCGTCTCAAATCTCAATAACAAACGCGTCAAGTAAAAACATCAGCCATCTCTTTTGAATACTTTATACATGAGAACTTTTGAGATATTTTACTTAAAAATTAGAGGTGGAACCGCACACTTTTTATTTCTTTTTAAACACCAATGATATTTAAAAAGAAATAAAAGGTTTTTTCTTTTAAGGGTGAATTTCCTTCTAATGCTGATTGTAAATGATTGAATGAATAGTGTAATGACCCCGTCGGTGTTCTAAATATGTTGTTCAAAAAAATATTTCTTTTGAAACATTTAAATATAGACGACTTTAACAAAAAGTTGGTTAATTTTATTCTTATTAGGAAAATTGGCCTATATTAATCCCAGTTATTAACTATTGGCCGATAATAATCCCAGTTATTGTTTTTCCTCACAATAATCCCAGTTATTAACGTGTTGGCCTGTATTGATCCGCCGTTATGTTTTGACTAACGATGTTAAAATTTTTGCTAACTGGGCGTCCTAGTAGGATCGTACGTGGCATTTTTAAAAAAAAACTTTTAATAAAATCAAAAAATGTTTATGAGTTAACTCATTTGGAGCATTTTTTTTTAATGAGATGGAGCTTTTTTGTTTTTAATAAACTAACCACGAAAATATATACAAAGATGTATGAGTTAATTAGCTCATGTGGGAGAACCTTCAATCAGTTAAGTGGTGTTTTTTTTTCCTTATGTGATTGAATGTTCAAGATCCTTGTATTACATACATTGATCGAGATCTTTTTCCATAAAATAATTTTCAGCAAATATAAACCAAACAATCAAATCACAGACTATATTGGATTTAGAAAACAAACCGAATTTGATGATATATATTGCAAGGACAAATAAAAATGAAGCAGCCTCTACTATAAAGAAACTAGCACAGGCATGAATATGTGTGAATTGGCCTATATTCATGGTTTTTTGTTTTTGATGAATTAGGCCTATATATAGCAAGGACAAACAAAAATTAAGCATCTCCATGAATTGGCCTATATTCATGGTTAGCAAAAAATAATTCTGAGTCAGCCTAAATCGTGGAGTAATAACCGATTAGCAAAGGTTAGGAAAAAAAAAAGATCCATCTCATTAAAAACTAAGAAATCGATGAGCCAAAAAAGAAAAAGAAAAAAACAAACACCTCTAGTGGAAATGCAAAGATTCTTTTTAATTAAAAGGTTTTTTTTTAAATAAAATGCCACGTAGGATCCTATTAGGACGTCCAGTCAGCAAAAATTTAACACCGTTAGTCAAAATTTAACGGCGGATCAATACAGGCCAACATGTTAATAACTGGGATTATTGTGGGGAAAAACAATAACTGGGATTATTATAAGCCAATAAGTGATAACTGGGATTAATATAAGCCAATTTTCCTTCTTATTAAGATTAGAAAAAGCATGTGAGAAGTGAAAATAAAAGTGAGTATATATGTTATACATCATGTACAAATGAATAAAAGTGAGTAATTTTATTCTTATTAAGATTAGGCGTTTGTGCTTCATTAATTAGGTGGTGCTGGTGAGGTACAATTGAGAGCAGGGTGGAATCTATCTGTGGGGCCAGCTTTTCCTCCTTTCAACTCATATCTTTGCTTTCTTACCAAGTAATAATTTAATTATTTAATTGTATCTTTCTAGCTAATTTATTTTACTAAATATTTGAGACACAACAATACCATATACCATACCATATGGTAAGTCAAAATTATTGTTATATAAACCTGATTGGAACCGGTTTATTACTGAAAGGATTTGAAAATCAGATATTGTAAATTAAAAAAAAAACTAAAATTATATATATGTGTATATGATAATTTATATACATTTGTTTTGAAAAGAAATATTATTAGTGGCATACCTAGGTATATTTATACGGGTTCGCCTGACACCCATGATTTTTTTGGTGTGCTATATTTCTGATTTTTTATGAACGGAATCCTAAGAAATTTGGTAACCAAACCCTTATAACTTTTACACCAACTCCATGTGAGTGACGATCACCGATCCGACCCGAAACGGTCTAAAAAAATTGTATATAGGGGTGAACGTTCAAACATCAAAAAATTTTGAACCCCATAAAAAAAGAATTGGATTCGCCACTGAATATTATTTGGTTAAACCGGTTCGACCTGCTCGTCCAATCAAATTTTATTTGAAAACAGTGGTCAAAATTCAGCCGATGATTTTACTAACTAATTATCTAACTTTAAATAAATAAAAAGAGTCCACTAAATTTCACAGTTAGCCATCCCTATTTTATTCGAACTCTATAATCAGTTATTTAATCAAACCTGATTTGCTAACAAATTAACCTGCTCGTCCCTGTTTCACAATTAGTTTAGATGCTTAAACTAAAGTTCATTTGATTCGAAATCTATAATCAGTTAATTTAATCATCCCAACTCCCGATTATGCTACTTTGATTAAATTTTTTGTTATTTACTTATCACCACCGTTGATTCACTTCCCATGTTTCCATTTCATGAGCAAAGGATCGATATGGTAAACATCAAAATAAGGAAATGAGCTTTTGTTAATTTATTTAGGCTTTCATGCATGGAACTCTTCAATATCAACACCACGTTAACTTAAATTATTATTTTAGAATCTTATACATGTTTTTCTTAATTTACTCTCACGCGCGTCAAAAGTTGATAAATTAAATTAAGTACGGAGAACATAAATAATCAATGGGCATTTGACGACTTAATGACATTTTAATATCGGGTAAACTTTTGAATTTACAAATGGTCACATTTCAAATCCAATGATGGATAAAAGAAATTGCCGCTCAACAAACAAGTACATATTTCTACCTAAGATAACTTTTTGGACAAAAGAGATCTTTTTTGGGGAAAGTGAGAATAAGAAGCTTTATTTCTAGTGATAAGATGGCATGTTATCAAAACCAAACCATTTTTATTTATTTATTTATAATAATAGATATAGATAATAATAATAAAATGAGAATACCGCGTATAAGGTTGTGGTCCCATTTACACTTCTTTAACTTTTCTATTTCCTTTCCTTTCTTATATAGTTCTTGGATTATATATAATCTATCGCCACTGATTCGTTTTTCATACGGTAACCATCAAATTAATTAATGAGCTGTTTGGTAAATTATTATTTTAGAGTTTTAATTATAATATAATAATAATAAGAATACGTACGTATGTGTATAGGGTTATAAGTGAAAGAAAGAAAGAAATAAACAATGTTGAATTCTTTGTTATCTTATTAATAGTAATTTATTAAAATAAAAATAATGATATACGACAATATTATAATTGTTTCTGCCTTTTGGACAAAAGAGTAGATGTAGAGAATACGTACGTACGTACGTACGTATGTATATTAGGGTTAGTCACATGGCCCAAGGCCCAATACCAGGTGGGAATGTGTGTATATAATATTACCCCAACAGAAGCTATCATCAGTCACATCATTTTCAACCTGCAAAAACCCTACACACTCTCCAACAAGTAAACTTCCCTCCCTTCTTCTACTCTTCTTTTCCGATCCAGCGAGTTATATTTTCCCATCTTCCCACTCTTCTTTTTTCCGATCGAGCGAGGGTTTTTATATTTTCCGATGATCGATGGTTTTTTTTTTCCGATCTAGGGTCGCCGGCGACGAAGATCTACTCTAGATCTTCCTCCGGCGACGTTATTTTGAGCATCAACGGTTTTTTCTGAGTTTTTAACTTTTTACGCTCTTTCCTTTTCCGATCGGAGGGTTTTTATTTTCCGATGGTCTATTTTTCCGATCTACTGTCGCCGATGACGACGAAGCTTGGCTAGATCTAATGTCGACGATAATGTCGTCGATGTGGCTGGCTCTAGCTAGCTAGGCCTGCTCTGGTTCTTCCGGCGGCCATCGATCAACGAGTTTTCTACTTTTAACTTCTTTTTTTCCTTCAACTATTTTCAAATCAGTTCTCAAAATCGATTAACGAGCTTTTTGAGTTTGCAACTTCTTCTTCTTCTTCTTCTTCTTCTTCCTTCTACTAAACTAGGTTTTCAAAATCGATCAACAACGAGTTTTTTATTCAGCTTTTCCGATCGGAGGGTTTTTATTTTCCGATGATCGATTTTTCCGATCTACTGTCGCCGATGACGACGAAGCTTGGCTAGATCTAATGTCGATGATAATGTCGTCGATGTGGCTGGCTCTAGCTAGCTAGGCCTGCTCTGGTTCTTCCGGCGGCCATCGATCAACGAGTTTTTTACTTTTAACTTCTTTTTTCCTTCAACTATTTTCAAATCAGTTCTCAAAATCGATTAACGAGCTTTTTGAGTTTGCAACTTCTTCTTCTTCTTCTTCTTCCTTCTACTAAACTAGGTTTTCAAAATCGATCAACAACGAGTTTTTTATTCAGCTTTTCCGATCGGAGGGTTTTTATTTTCCGATGGTCGATTTTTCCGATCTACTGTCGCCGATGACGACGAAGCTTGGCTAGATCTAATGTCGACGATAATGTCGTCGATGTGGCTGGCTCTAGCTAGCTAGGCCTGCTCTGGTTCTTCCGGCGGCCATCGATCAACGAGTTTTTTACTTTTAACTTCTTTTTTCCTTCAACTATTTTCAAATCAGTTCTCAAAATCGATTAACGAGCTTTTTGAGTTTGCAACTTCTTCTTCTTCTTCTTCTTCCTTCTACTAAACTAGGTTTTCAAAATCAATCAACGACGAGTTTGAGTTTTTTTTTTATTTGAGTATCAGCGAGTTATTTTCAACTTGTTTCAAGTATATATCAGCGAGTTTTTTTTTTCTTTCAGCTTTTAACTTGTTCAACTTTTGTTTATTTTCTCAGACAGACGACGATGATGATTCCGGAGATCAATCAGATTGTACCACCGATGATCCCCGTCATGCAGCGGGATGAGAACAACAACAGTAGTCAGGTTGTTCTCCAGCTAGAACCACTCCGGGATGGTCATGAGGCTCCCAATCTTGTGATTAAAATCCCGAGTGGTGCTCCTGAACCCACCACTCGTTACACGTTTAAGGACAGAATGAAATTGGTGTTTGCTGGTTGGGCTACCACGCTTTTCTTCTTATCTCAACTCAAATCATACTCCAAGAAGAATCCTGACTACAAGGATATGATGGAGAGAGCTGGAGTGGTCCTGATGCTGTCCTTCGCCTCCTGGGTCGTTTTTCTGATCTTATATCAGACAACAAGAGATGCTGGAAGGAGCATTGTAAGCAGGGCGTTGGTGTACGGGGGTGTTTACGGTGGAGCCGTTCTCGCACTTGGAGTCACATTCCTGACCCTCTACATACCTACAGACTCTCACACTCCTTTTTTCAAATATTTGACCATTGCCATTATTGGTTTCTTAGTTCTCTCAGAGATCTTTTTGTGGGTAAAGAAGATGAGAAGTCACCGAGTGGTTGATCGTTTGAGCACTACTGCAACAAGGCAATCCAATAGTGGTGCTGGCTTCTGGCAAAAGGTGGTGAATGTGGGTGGTGCCTTTTGGCAAAAGGTGAAGCCGGTGAGGAGGGGTGATCCAGAAGGAATGGAGCTGTTGGGAAGAGGTGGTGGGAGTGCTGTTGAGATGGTTTGATCGATCAGTAGTTGTTTTGGAGTTTTAGTGGTGGTGGTGTTTTGGAGTTTTAGTGGTGGTGTTGTTGTGGAGTTTTAGTGGTGGGATTATTAGTTATTATGGTATAGTCTAACTAAGCCCTGCTTAATTAAGATAGTAGTAGTAATATAATATGGTAAGTAGTATGGTAGTAGTAGTCAAGAAAATAGAAATAGTGGAGAATTTATGAAAGAAGACAACTTATTGTCTTGTAACTATTAAATATATATATATATATCATGAGTTTATTTTAATTATTAATTGTTTAAATTTTGATTTTAGAATTGTACCTTGTTCTTTTATTAATGTTTTAGCTAGTTGGTTTATCTAATTTATGTTGTTGCCGATCAAAAAGAAAATTAATTTGGTTGTAATGTGAGAATGTGAAGTAAAAACCAAAACTCAAATAAAATGACACCCAGAGATACAGATTTTAATTACCTAGTCCGACTTTTATATATTAAAGTTGTTTTGGTCTATACGTGAGGTTGTGGTGGATTCTCTATGAGATTTGTGTTAAACTATATATTATTAGTTTCATGTTGCATAGGAATTTCGCGTATACATGAAATAGTATAGTATTATAACGTTATAAACATAGCGAAAACACAAAATGACCGCGTAATAACGTGAAACAAAAAATTGATCGTCGTAAATAAAGCTCGAATATAAATAGCCTACGTAACGAGGTTAAAATGTTAAACCGTTCGCTTAAAGTATTGAGCATCACTACAAGAAAATGAAGCTAATGCAACCTTTACTCATCTCTAAGATGCTTAATTAAAGTACTCTAATATGTAGTTTTTCCATAATATTTCCGAGTGTAGCTTAAAATTTTGTCTTCGATTCGGGAAAGAAGGAACATTTGTTCGTACAAAGGTGATAAATCGATGGAGCTTTAGGGCGACCATGGTGATATACGGCAATAATATTAATTGCTCTTCGTATTTGGGGAAGATATAATGGATGCTGCTTCCGTACATCGATTTGCATTCTTTGGATAAATAGATATCCGTATGCGTGAACGTGAATTTGAAAATTAAATGAGGTTTGGATAACTAACAGTCAGTCAAAATTAATAGGTAAAATGACTTAAAACCCTCTCATGTGAGGGGCCATGACTAGGAAATTAACGGAGGTTTGGATGGAGGTTAAATATTGGGATGAAATAGATAGTAAATCAAACCATGGGGGTTGGGTTGGTACGTTAGAGGTTTTGTTTTTGGGCCGATCTAGTTAAATGAAACAAACCACAAGGGTCAAAACCGTAATTTACTCTATTCTAATTGTTTTATATAAGATGATCTCATTAATTTAGTTTACCATTTAAATTCTTTAAATTCAATGGCAAACACTAATCAAGATGTAGCGTTCCTACCGTAATACCATAATATAATTTCATGTGTATCCCAAGAAACTTACGATATTTTATATGTGACGTATGAAGCATACAATGTTGCATATATGCAAAATGCTATGTTGCATATATTCAGCGTATGCAACACACTATGTTGCATATATGCAACATAGTCGGACGGAAAAATTGAACAAAAAACGTTTTTTTGTTTATTTGTTTTTTTATAAAGTTATTATGTAGATATATGTGAATTAAAAAAAAAAGAAAAAAAATGTCAAATTACTCAAATAACCTTCATTTAATATAATTTTCCTTTGTTTTTTCAGTTTTTCAAATAAGTGTGGTTTTCCAAGGAACCTTACCCATATATATATATATATATATATATATATATATATATATTATATATATATACACTAGAATAGGACCCGTGTATTACACGGGATTTTTAAAAAATTTAATACATAATTCACGTTAAAGATTCACATAAAAAGTATTTTAATAGATGGTACTTTTAAACTCTTCAGTTGATTGCAATTTAATACTCGATGAAACGAAATTGTTTGATTTTTTCAAACTGTTGTGGACAAAAAGTTGAAACATATGCTATGGGTACAAATAATATCTATCATTCAATAAAATATGTCATAATAAAATAAATTCAACAATTCACATGTTTGTTAGAAAAAAACATATGATTTAGGTGCACAACTAAACAACATGCCATTTACATATTTGATCAAACATAATATTCACGTAATATATGACATGAAAAGTAGTAAAATTGATCAATTGTATGAAAAGAAATTAAATTTCATTGTTATGTATGATATATAGACAAAACAATAAAGGTGATGGAATGACACAAAATAATATATTTGACAAGAAATAACACATAAATAGACAAAAATACATAAGAGAAAAAGAAGAAACTTATAAATTCAAAATATTTCAAAAAAAATAAAAACATTACTCCAAAATAACATTAATATTAAACTTCCATGTTATATGCCTATATCATCTATGTTTTATAAGATAATTATTTTATATTGTCTCCTTGTCATAGCTAAGTTCAAACAATGACTAAATTATAACAAAAAATATGAAATTCAATTTCGAAAATTGTTAGTAATGAAATTTCTCTAACAGAGAAGTGAGTTGCATTATTCCTTTTTTTAGAGTTGAAAAAATTGTACTCAATTTAAAATTCAAGTAATTACAAGTAACGAAGAATTATAGTTATGAATATAATTTTAATATAAGATTTAACTAAAATCTTATTATTAAATTAAAACATTGTGATAATTTATTGAAATAAGAAAATTTATATTTTAATAATTAGATGTTAAAAATTCTTACCATTTAATAAGTGATAGAATTGATATTTAATAGGAGAGCGAAGCGGAAATATTATGATAAGAATGAATCTAGTGATGACATGTGCGTCCAATGTAATTGTTTATTAGAATAGGAAGATATATGTATATATATATATATAGAGAGAGAGAGAGAAATGATAAAATGAAAACCTCTTCGAATTTGGAAAACCGTGAAAACCAAGCTAAAAAATTCGTTTTTTGTTTCGATTTTTTTTATGGTGACTCTCTAAGTTAAAAAAAAAACCTCTTTATACAAAAAAGTAAAAAAAACACCTAGTAAATTATTTTAAAAAAATATATTTTATAACCGATGTTACATATGTAACAGGGTAATGTTACATATGTAACATCGGTTATAAAATATTTTTTTTAAAAAAATTTACTATGCATTTTTTTTACTTTTTTTTGTCATAAAGGGGGTTTTTTTAACTTAGAGAGTCACCATAAAAAAATCGGAACAAAAAAAGAATTTTTTAGCTTGATTTTCACGGTTTTCCAAATTCGGAGAGGTTTTCATTATATCTCTCCACTATATATATATATATATATATATAAACTTAACATATTTCATATATATCTATATAGGGTTGGGTTCTATAGAAAACCAATATTTTATAAAAAACCAAAAAACCAAGGAAAAAAATTATTTTTTTTTAAACTTTTTTTATATGTTTCTTTCATGATTTTAAGAATATTGGAAAAAGAAAAAACTTTAAAAACGTTTTCGAGTTTTTTTTTAAAAATAAAATAAAATTCGAATTTTAGCTTGAAATTAATATTGCACTATGCAACAATAATATAAAATTGGTTTATGAATGTCAATTCTTTGTTTTTTACATTATTCGCATAAACCACATTCATATTTAAGTTAAGTCTCTTGTTTTTAAGTAGTTTTAATTATAATGCATTATGCAATACTATTGGTACTATTGCATGATGCAATAATAAAAAATCACTAAACTTTTTATTTTTTAAATTTTTTTTCCCATAAATAAAGCTAATAAAATTATAGAATTTTTGGTGAAATTATTTTTAAAAAATATTAATATATGAAGAAGTTATAGAGAAAAAAAGGTTGGTTTTTTGGTTTTCTGGATAATTATTGGTTTTCTATAGATCTTTCCCCTATCTATATAAACTTAAAATGTCATATATATATCCAATTTAAATGAATTTTTAGTTTATGACTAATTTACTCATATTAAATATATGAAATTAATTTTTTTCTTTTTTAACTTTTTAGTGGGGGGGGGGGGGGGGGGGGGGAGTGGGCTCGGCTTCGCCAGTGGCGAAGTTTGAAAAAATTTCTCGCGGGGGCGATGAGTCACGAGGTTATTTTTGTTTCCTATCATGTATATCCTATATGTTCGGGTCGGCGATCCGATTCAGATTGGGTCCAACAATAAATATGAATTTAATTTTTGAATAGAAAAAAATGGCCCATGCAGGTCTCAAACATGCACAATAGTATCATTTTGATAGTCGAATAGTTAAGGATCGGTTTTACGACGAAGTAACGAACGAGCGATTAAGAAATGAACTTATGAAAGTCACCCTTCACCAAGGGAAGAAAATAAAAAAATATGGCGAATGTAAGTCTTGAATCTAGGACTTTGGAGTTATTAACACAACACTCTAACCAACTAAGCTAATGAGCCATTTGGTTAAAGAAACGAATGAGTGATTAAGTAATGAACATATGAAATAGATCAAAAACCTTTTAACTAATTAACTATAAAGAACATATGAAATAGTTCAAAAATCTTTTAACTAATTAACTATAAATAAAATACATCTCAAATCTATGAAAATTGTAGAAAGTTGCAAACTAACTTGCCATTTGGATAGGGAATAACTCTAGAACATAAACTACCCTTTAGGTCTCATGTTGATAACTTGTTATGCTGTTCACAATACTTTAGGAGTAAAAGAAAGAAAAAAAATCTCACGAGCGTAAGTCTTGAACGTGAGTTCTCTAGGTTATTAACACAATACTCTAACCAAATGAGCTAAGAATGTTTTTGTATATAGTAGGAACAAATTGATCTTAAGTATTGAACCTGTGAAACTCACCTTCACTTCAACAAGGGACGACAAAAAAAAAATTACACCTACAGGTTTCGAACCTGAAACGTCTGGGTTATTAGAATAACCGTTTAACCAATTAAGCTAGTAGGCCTTTTGTTTTAATAATCCGAAGGGGCGATATTTAATACTTATAAACAATATAACAAAAAATCACGAAAAAGGTGCTTCTGCACGAAAAACCGCAGGGGCGGATCCAAAACAAAAATTCAGGGGTAACGTTAATTTTTTTTAACCATAATTCATAATGTTCAATTTTTTTTAACTATAATTCATTCCGTTTAAAATTAAACACATACCTAATAAATGTTCATCTTCGGTATTTGAAAGCTTGAAATCGAGCCATTACAAATAGATTTAGTCGGTGCAGGCCGGATAAGGTTGATCACACAATAATAATACCAACATATGCTAATTATATTGTAAAGTTAACTATTTTGATATAAACACTTGTGATTGATAACTTATAATATTATCGTAATTAAACACGTATAGTTGTGTACTATTGTATAGCGTAGGAAAAAACATATAAACTTAAAAGTAAATAAATAAATCTTGTAAAATAGGAAAAAAAAGTGAAATAAGTAATATGTCAAAACTGTTCTTATAAATAGATTAAATAGCGCAAGTGTAATAAGTCGAGTTCTAGATCGAGTTCTAGATCAATTGGTTGAATGAATCTGTTGCTATTAATTCCACTTGAGTTCAAATCTTTTCCCATACATATTTTTTTTTATTAATGTATTAACACAGTTCCATATACTTAAAAAACAAAAAATTGCTAGAAGCAAGACTAGAACTTGCACCACCCAAGTAAATTTAAGAAGCTTTACCCATTGCTATAAACATTATTATCTATCATAAGTTTCACTTTAATAATGATATATCTTTTTAGGGGTAACGAAATACATAAAACGTATAAAAATAAAAAAATCCCAATACGCGGTGCGAGTTCAGGGGTAGCAGATGCTACCCCTCCTAAAGGGCTAAATCCGTCCCTGGCGGTCGCCTCTCCCCGCCCCTAAGAAGCTGCGCCCTTGGGCTTCGCCGAGCGGCTAGCACGACAACACCGTCGACACTCCGATTCTTCGCCGAGTGGCTTAGTATTTCGGCTACTACTAGCCGTTTGGTGTTGTCTGCATTTCGAGGAAAAAGAACGTTGGGGGGAAGGGGGGCAGGGATCCGTTGTGCTGGGTTTTTGAATTTTTTTCTTTTTTACACTTCTACCTCCCTATATATACAACCAAAACAACATTCACCAACTCACTCTATTTCTTAACAGATCATGGACAAAGGTCCGAGTTCCTCCTCAAAACCGCAAAAGAAAAAAAAAGAAAAAAAACCGCCCAAAACCGCAAGAAAACTCAACCCTGAGTTGCACACGACGAACCCATGTCATCCCAACAATTCACCCAAGGGTCACTCCAATACCCGTATCAATCGGCTCCGAACATGCCGGTTCAAGTGGCAGCGGGTCAGTTTGTTTTGCCTGACCATTCTCAACAATATCATTCTCAGCAATACCAACCTTACCCTGAACCACGAAGTGAAGAAAATGATTCCGACAATGATGAAGAAGAAGAGGTGGACGTTAAAACCTTTGTTGAAATCCCCGAAGCCCAATCTAACTTGAGAACTCCCTGAATCCACCCCCTCCATTTATCCGGAAATTTCATTTGACCAAGCACCAAGCTAAGAAATCCCCAAATCCAACGAATCATAAGCTTTTTGGAAATCCATTTTGAAGAACCTTCCCCATTTTGGAACATTTAAGCCAAGAAAATATCTCACTGATAATGAGCGGCCCCTCGATAATGTTTTTACCGACCACAAATCCATTTGAGTTTTTGAAATGATCGACTCCGTCGCCTCTTTCATCTTGGCAGCAAGCACATTTGAAAAAGAGTTATATCAATAATACTTACTAAATGAAGGTGTTTCATTAAATTTGCCATTTTTTGTTAGGAAAATTGGATTTAAATAATCTTATCTTTTAAGGTTGGCCGGTAATAATCCCACTTTTAATAATAACTCTCAGTGGTCCCAAGTTTCACCCTATTTACTGATAGTGGTCCTGCCGTTAAAAAACTTAACACCGTTAAGTTTTTGATGACGTGGCAGCTGATGTGGATATTCATTTAGTTTTCTTTTTTTAAGCCCTTGCCACATCACCATCTTCTCGGTGGTGGTAACGATGGGCTTAAGGGCTAGAACCACAGATCGGCGGTGGTGACGGGTAAACCAAACGTAGTTGCGAGTCTATTTGCCGTTACGGCGATGACAGTGGCGGCGGCGAGTGGTGGTGGCTCACGGCACAGTCGCGACTTCGGCAACCTTCCTCGGTCGCGGTTCTAGTGGCTTCAGTATCCGTTCAGTAGGTGGGTTCCGACTTCCGGAGTTCCGGTCGTCCATCACCCTTTTAATAATAACTCTCAATGGTCCCAAGTTTCACCCTATTTACTGATAGTGGTCCTGCCGTTAAAAAACTTGTGACGCCCACTCCTAGACTTGGCCC
>JBCNJP010000002.1:12395824-12434429 GCA_039602395.1 Deinandra increscens subsp. villosa | reverse complement strand
ATGTTTATTTGGTGTAGTTGAATTTACTTAAAATCAGAGAAAAAGTAAAATCAGAGAAAAAGTAAGTATACAATATATTGTTACATGTTAGTAGGTATAGAGTGCCACTTATACGAGACCATGCTTATTTTTGAAACTTAAAACCTAGGCTTTGGGGTTTCAGGGAAGGAGCCCTAAGTAGGGGAATTCTAAGGGCGACACCCAAGGGGCAAAGCACCTGAAATTTCTACTTTGACAAGTTGTTATGCAGGAAGTTGCTTAGATATGTTTGATGAATCTTTGCTAGAAACTTACAGTTTCCAGGGTAATTATTTCTTAAAATAAATTTTGTTAGTAATTTATATTTTGTCAAATTATTATTATGACAAGTTTTTAGTACACTTACAACAAGCTTTGTTACAAACTTAGGGTTTTGGTAACGTAACTTTCTTCATTATTAGCAACAAATCTATTTATCAGCAGTAACATTGGTGATAGGTAGCAAATTATACTTCGGTAGTAACTTACTTTCCCATGATGTGTTAATTTGACATGTAAAAATAACTATCAAACGTTAATGGCTATAATTGCTAATTAACATCATTCGCAAAACGGTTACAGCCCTTCGTTGTTTGGTGCACAATTTTCTTAGTAGATTTGCATATTTATTTTACAAAATTCTCCGTCTTATTCAATTCAAATTCATGTATGCCTACTTCAATTTGTAATGTAAAAACACAATTAAAAAATTCTATAAAATTCAATAGAGTAAATTACAGATTACGACCTTTATAGTTATTGAAATTATGGATTTTAACCTTTTTCAAAACTAATTACACGAAACAACCTTTAAAGTTTTTTTCTTTTCAGAAATGGACCTTTTCACTAACTGTCATCCAAATTAAACGTTAAGTGGGCACATGATTGGCACATGCTAGGGTAAAAGGGTAATTTTACCCTTAAAAAAACCACACACCTATACTCCTGATTGTCGTGATAAACCTTTAAAAATTGATAAACCATTATCTCTTTTGAACGACGATCCAAACCTACCCCTTGATAAACGCTTGCTCTTCCAGGAAATTGGAAAGCATGGAAAAATCGATCATTCGCTCATCACTCCTTCTAGATGAAGTTGAAGCTATGTACCGTAAGTTTATGAATGTTGCTTCTTTGAATTTAGTTTTAAGGAACAAAGATTCAATTTTATGTTACTGTTACATTGTGCGGGCAATTTCACTGATCTTGATCAAGTATTAAAATCGATTAAAGAAAAAAAAACGATGTTCATGTTAGTTTAAAGGAAAACGATTCTTTGCATACGTGTAATTGGGGGCGGATCGAGATGATTACACGTATGCAAAGAATCGTTTTCCTTTAAACTAACATGAACATCGTTTTTTTTTCTTTAATCGATTTTAATACTTGATCAGGATCAGTGAAATTGCCCGCACAATGTAACAGTAACATAAAACTGAATCTTTATTCCTTAAAACTAAATTCAAAGAAGCAACATTCATAAGCTTACGGTACATAGCTTTAACTTCATCTAGAAGGAGTGATGAGCGAATGATCGATTTTTCCATGCTTCCCAATTTACCTGGAAGAGCAAGCGTTTATCAAGGGGTAGGTTTGGATCGTCGTTCAAAAGAGATAATGGTTTATCAAAGGTTTATCACGACAATCAGGAGTATAGGTGTGTGGTTTTTTTTAAGGGTAAAATTACCCTTTTACCCTAGCATGTGCCAATCATGTGCCCACTTAACGTTTAATTTGGATGACAGTTAGTGAAAAGGTCCATTTCTGAAAAGAAAAAAACTTTAAAGGTCGTCTCGTGTAATTAGTTTTGAAAAAGGTTAAAATCCATAATTTTAATAACTATAAAGGTCGTAATCTGTAATTTAGCAACATTTTGAAACATCAAAAGGATAAAAATTTCTAAATCTAAATTGTAGGTAGAAATTTCATTCTTAACGTTAGAACTCGAGAAAAAACTCTATCTATAGATATGGTATCATGTCTATGTCTAACATGTTTGACTAAGAAAAACTCTTACATATGGTAACATAAATTTATAATTATAGATAAATTTACTTTAATGAAAAGTCCTTGAATAAATAATACATAAACTTGTTATTCAATTAATATGGAGTATTGTGTAAGTATGCTTTAGTAAGAGGACTAAATTGGTATTGATTCATGTATATTCTCATAATTTATGATTAATAAAAAATAATCAACCCTTGCAAATGTCAACCAACACAACACCCATGTTGCTTCCATTTTCTGCATTCTATACAGTTTGCATATGATCATTTAGTTAATAAAAAACTGTTATTTAAATTTGACTTTTCATTCTTATACTTTTCAACATCTCCCACTTGCTTGTATTGTTGTATACATATTCCATATACATATGTATATATATACATATATATGAACATACATTCATATATGTATGCATATCTAGCAATAAATCTGTGATCTTGCTGAAAACTCTTCACCTACAACCAAAATGGAGAGGTCAAACCATGATTCAGAAATGGAGTTTCCTCAATATTTTAGATGCCCCATATCCATGGAGATCATGAAAGAACCTGTCATCATCTCAACCGGTGTTACGTATGAGCGTAAAAGCATCGAAAAATGGTTTTTTACCTACAAGAAGGCGGTTTGCCCCGCGACAATGCAAAGCGTCGAAAATTTCGATATAACCCCTAACCACACCCTCAAGAGGCTCATACTCGCATGGCGAAATGGCCAGTCTCCATCTTCATCTTCTTCAAGTTCACCATCATCCTCACCTTTGTCATCGCTCAAGCGCGATGAAATGGTGTTAATACTCAAAACCCTAAACTCGAATCCTTTCAAGGTAAGTTCTTTGAGAAAACTTAAAGAAATTGTTGAAAATTGTGATGAGATGAAGCTTGATTTCGTGCTATTGGGAGGACTAGAAGTGGTTTTTCGATTAATCATCCAAATTTTAGTCGATAGCTCGGATTTCATGGTGTTTAGAGCGTGTGAGGAGGCTTTAGGGGTTCTTCAACATCTTCCTATATCGCAAGAAAGCGATGGGAAGGTGATTGAGTTGTTTCTGAAGCCCGAATTCATGAAGGCAATGGTCATTGTTCTTCAAAGAGGAAGTAAAGAAGCTAGGGTTTACGCGATGTCAATGGTTAGAAAACTAGCAAACTTGGATTTCAATTGGAATGTTGTTTTAAATGATCAAGGAGTCGGCATGTTCAAATCGATTTTGGAACTTGCTTCCGACGAGATTTCAACAAAAGCGAGTTCATCTGCTTTGCAAGTACTGATAAAGATCTTGGATTCGTCAAAGGAAAGTCGATCGAAGGCCATAGAGGCGGGTGCAATGTGTACCCTAATCGAGCTCCTACCCGACTCTAACCGATCCAAAACTGAAAAAATATTATTGATAATCAAATTATTGTGCGAATGCGCGAATGGAAAAGTGGCATTCGTTGAACATGGTCTAGGGATTTGTGCGATATCGAGCAAAGTGTTTAGTATATCCGAGATAGCTTCAAAGATTTGCATACAAATCTTTTTGTTGATATGTAGTTTGCATGATCCAACAAATAAGGTTTTAGAAGATATGTTGATTTACGGGGTGATCAAGAAACTAGCAATCTTGATGCATATGAGTGGACCTTCATCAACAAAGAATAAGATGGTGAATATGTTCAAGAAGCATAGCTACTCATGGAGCAGATATCCTTGTTTTCCTAGTGAATTGAAAGAATATGTATAGGTTCACATTGTGTATGAATATTTTTTTTAAAAAAAATAATAAAATTGTAAATTTCCTTACATTTTACTAGAGAATCTATGAAGGAAGATCTAATTGTATAGAATTTTGATTTTATAAACCTAGGGTTTGTTTGTTTCTTTTTACACTTGTAATGATATAACCTTCATGATATAAAGAGTATGCTTGAGTCTCTTAAAGTATACACTTTATACCTTTATTTAATTTTAATAAATGGCTTGATTCTTTATACACTTGTAATGATATAACCTTGATGATATAAAGTATACACTTAAATTTTTAAAAAATATGTATTGTCGCCGGCGACTTCGACAACTTTGTCAGAGAGTCGCCGACGACCGTAGCAGTCGCGTCAGGTAGGGGTGTTCAGATTTCGAATCCGATTCGAATAACTCGGAATTCGGTTCGATTCGATTCGAAAATGAGCAGTTCGGAACTTGGTTCGAAATTTCAAATTCGAATTCGATTCGATTCAACGTTTAACATCGAATTTTGAATCGAATTAGAATTTGAGATTTTCAAATCGATTCGATTCGAAATTCGAATTAGAAAGAATTATTTGAATTAGAAAGAATTATATATTTATTTATATATATATATTTATATATAAATATAATATTTATAAAAATATTTTGAATTAGTTTAACTTATTATAATTCACGTTCTATTTCAAAAGTTTTAAATATTTAAAATATACATTGAAAGTTGAAACGTTTTCTTCCTATACGCGATTCCATTTCCCTGAAAAACTTTTAAATTTAAATCTTTTAGACTATTATTAGTTTTATACTTACGTAGATTTGAATTTTTTTAATATAATAATTTAGGTTTTAAGTAGTTTTGAAAATAAAATCAAAACATGTTTCTTTTGTTCAATTTAACATGAGTTCATTCGGATTCGATTCGTATTCGATTCGAATTCGAAAACTGAATACGAGTCGAATCAAACTTCGAATTGGATTTTTATTTCGAATTCGATTCGATTCGACGAATCTATTTCGAATTTGAATCGAATTTGGAATCCAGGTTTCAAAATATGAAATTCGATTCATTGAACACCTCCAGCGTCAGGTCTACGGTTGTTGATGGAAATCTATAGTCGTTGACGTAGTAAACCTCTATTTTAGTCCTTGAGGTTTGTCATTATAATCCATTTTAGTCCAAACGTTTCAAAATATCCAATTTGATCCCTCACATTTCGTTTTATAATCAATTTTAGTCCAATTATTAATTTTCTTTTAAAATAATATCTTAAGTTTGACTTTGTTGACCCAACTTAAGGGTATAATTGTCCAGTTATTAATTTCTTTTTAAAATAATCTCTAATATATATTTAAAAAGCCCTTTTTTATACTTGCTGGATGTTTTTTTTAAGAAATACACTTTGGGTTGATCATCCATAATAATTTGGGGAATTTATCATCCCACAGAGATGTCAAGGTTAGAAATCTCATCCCTAAAAGGTTACAAGCTAGTTTTGTAAAAAGATGAAAACGCATGAAAGCACAGAGATGCCACCTTCTTTGTCTGCAAAAAACACAATTAGTATTTACTTAAAAGCATAGAATGCAAAAGGGGCTTTTTAAATATATATTAGGAGATTATTTTAAAAGGAAATTAATAATTGGACAAATATACCCTTAAGTTGGGTCAAAAAAGTCAAACTAAGATATTATTTTAAAAGAAAATTAATAATTGGACTAAAATTGATTATAAAACGAAATGTGAGGGATCAAATTGGATATTTTGAAACGTTTGGACTAAAATGGATTAAAGTGGTAAACCTCAAGGACTAAAATAGAGGTTTACTCTAAACTAGTTGAACTGGACTTCATTGGCATTAAACATTATGGTATTGATTTGATTCCGAACTTAGACGTTTCTAAAATCAATATATTTAATTTTTTCTTTAATGATGCTATTATAACACGGTGTTAGAAAATAACTTAGTTATTAATACATACATTAAATACCTCTTATTTTATAGAGTTAAATAAAGAAGAGATAATTATCTTTTTTTTTAACGGCTAACACACACCCACTAAATTACTTCTAAATAAAACCTGAAACACCATTGTTAGGGATTGAACCAAGACCTCCAGATAAGATAAAGCCTTACCACCTCCCCCTTGACCACTAGGACAAGGGATCAATGGCAAGAAGAGATAATTACTAGGACGAAGGAACCGCCTAGCGACGCGGGCTCTCTTCTCCATCGAAATATTCCGGTGCCGCAACCTTATTGCAGATTTTGTAACCGGAACATGGAATCGGCGCCTCATATCTTTGCCTATTGCCAATTCGCTATGATAGTTTGGTCGGGAATTTTTATTTGGTGCAAGGCTCCGGTGGTTCCTATTTCCTCGATTGATGACATTCTAAAGGTTCACCTAGATCCGGGAATAGGAGATAAAAGACGTGAGGTCTTTATGCAATCATTCTCACAACTTTTTGGTGCCTTTGGATTGAAAGAAACAATGCGGTCTTTGGTGGAATACAACCTTCGGTGAACAAGGTAATAAAAGACATAAGGTGTTGGAGCAAGTATATGTTAAACAATAGATGTAAAAAAGCTATAGATTGAAATAGTTATTCTTTCATGAAATCTTGGAATTTCTTGGTGTCGGCCTTCTCGCGTTTGTTGAGTTGGTCATTTTTTGGTGCTAATATAATTCTGCCTTTCGAAAGAAAAAGAAAAAACGTTCTACCCAATATTCAGTCGTTACAACTTCCATTCTATCTCAAGTGACATAACTTGAGGGTCGGACTAATTAAAAAAAAACAAAATTATATAGGAAAATTGAATTTTATTAATCTCATATATTACCCGTTGGTCGATATCAATCCAAATTTTATTTATTGCTACAATGAACCACTTTTTAAAACCAT
Organism: Deinandra increscens subsp. villosa; assembly: GCA_039602395.1. NCBI lineage: Eukaryota > Viridiplantae > Streptophyta > Magnoliopsida > Asterales > Asteraceae > Deinandra > Deinandra increscens. The sequence continues at coordinate 12,427,774 of JBCNJP010000002.1, read as the reverse complement.
TGGGAAATAATATACTACCGTTAAATGACCATTAACACCGTTAAGTAAATTTCACTTTTTGATGATTGGGAATCACGGTAGTGTTTTATGTAAAATGTTTTTTATCCGCTTATAGAAGAATTGTGTGTTTGAATGGTTATTTTCTCATTCATTTTCTAGTTAGACATAAAAAACATGACATATAAGACACCACCATGATGCCAAATCATCAAAAAGTGATTTTTTTTACAGCATTAGTGGTCATTTAATGGTTATCTCTTATTTTTCAGTGGTTTTAAAAAGTGTTTCATTAGGCTGTGTGTAGTCGTGATGCCCCACCATGGGGCATTATATGGACATGTGGCGCTGATGTGGCAAATGGGGGTTATGGGGCATGGGTGTGTAATCGTAAAGCCCACTTTAATGATTAGTTTATTTTTTATTTATTTTTTTTATAGCTGAAAAAAAAGGAAAAAGTAAAAGTCAAGAGGAGAAGAGGCGTTATGCACTGTACACGCCTCTCGGCCGAAAACAGCAACATGGCGCCCCGGGGGGTGCCCAGAGGGGCGCTATGAGGGGCGCTATGGTGGGGGTTGGGGTGTTATCACGCCCGTTACGCGTAGCCCTTAGGATGGGGGTATGGTCACAAAACTACCATCAGGGTACTTTTTTAACCAATGAATGGATGACACATAAGAAAGAAGGAGGTGAGAAGAAAACTACCCTTAGGGTGGTTTTTTTAGGGGACACGGTTACAATTTGAAGTCACATTACGGGTTCCTCGATATCGGTTTTGAGATCTCCACCAAAATACATCAAACCGCATCTCATTTGAATTGTCTTTTAATTTTGAGCATGATGATGTGATTAATTTCATGTTTTATTGTATTTTAGCGAGCCCCATATCGGTTAAACAAAAAAAAAATAGAATTTAATCTCTCTCCTACGTCATCCTATCTCTCCTACGTCATCCTATGCCGGCAAAATCATGAAGATTGCTTCGATTAGTCTCGGTTAAAAGTAACCGATCGAAGGAGGCCCTTTTGAATGTTGTTTTTAGAACGGCTGTGTGGTGCTTATGGAGAAGTCGGAATGAGCTAGTATTCGATGGTAAAAGAGCGGCGATGGAGAAGATCCTCTCCGATATAAAGTCTTTGAGCTTTTTCTGAGTTAATTGTAGGGCAAAAGGGTGGAAAGTGGAATGGGGGGAATGGTGTAATTTCCTGTTCTGATGTAATCCCGTTTTTTGTTTTTGTTGGGATCGGTTTTAGCACCTTGCTTGCCGGCTCCCGTGTGTTTTAATGAAGTCACCGTTCCAAAAAAATTTGCTTGTTTTTTCCCGAAAGTGAGGGAATGGTACCGTGATTAGTCGCGAAACCGATGGACTGGGGGTACCCTCACCCACACCGCCCACTCTTACATAAATAAAAAAAGTTATATTATTATTGATCAATTTGTAATGGATGAGATTAAAAAAAGTATTAATTTTCTAAGGGTGGGTGATATGGGTGCGCGTATCCGTAGATACTTTGATTTCGTGGCTAATGTTTTGGCAAACTCACTTTCAGCAAAATACAAGTAACCGATTGGTTACTTTTAACCGAGACTGAGACTAATCGAAGCAATCTTCATGATTTTGCTACGTAGGAGAGAGAGATTGGATTTTATTTTCTTGTTTAATCGATTTGCGGCTCACTAAAATGCAATGAAACATGAAATTGATCACATCATCATGCTCGAAATAGAAAGACGATTCAAATGAGATGTGGTTCGATGTAGTTTGATGGAGATTTGAAAATCCGTTGTCGAGGAACACATAATGTCGTCGAACATGAAGCTTAGGCTTTAAATTGGCCTAAAAAAAATACCCTAAGGTTATTCGTAGTGGGCTTGAAAGGCATTTTTCACGCCCCTTATAGCATGGGGTATACCCATGTTATCAAAGCCATGTTATAGTGCCACATAGGCGGTGACTGGATAACATGGGTTGATAACATGGGAGGGGTATACCCATGTTATGTTATGTGGTGTTATTATGTTGAGGTGTAATTTTAATAGAATTTAAAATTAAAAAAAAAACAAAAATTCAGACACAACTACTCCATAACGTGCGTTAAGATATCCACGCCCCACCCCCACCACGCCCCATAACGCCCAGGCGGGGTGGTGTTCCACGCCCCATTTCCCCATAACGCCCCCTTAACGGCATGTATACCGGATGCTATTAGCGTTTTGATGCCCACTACGGTGGGGCGTGAAAATTGAAAAATAGGTGAGTGGCGTGAGATTTTTCACGCTTGAAAGGGGAGGAAAAGGGCTTGAAAGGGGAGACAAACCACTACACCACATAACATGAACAAGCCCCTTGCCACGACATCTGTCACATGGCATAAAACGCCCAAAGGAGGGGTTTGACCACTACGGATAGCCTAAGGATAGTGTTCTTCTCACCCCTTCTCTTTCATGTGGCATCCATTCATTGGTTAAAAAATAATATTGTAAGAGAGCGTTTGGTATGCAGAAATGGAGAGTGGAATTGAATGAGTCATTACGTCGGAATAAAAAATGACATGTTTCCAAATTTTAAAGATTTTAATTCCATAGGGGCAGAAGTGTTTTTCTTTCGATTCCCTTAAGGAATGAAATAAAAAGAACTTCCGATTAAATTTCTTCTTAACTTTTTATGGAAAAATAGTTAAATATAAAAAGTAAAAAAAATTACAAAAAATGTAAAAATATAATATGATAATATGAATAAAAATTAAATAAGTTAAATAAATATAAAATAAAAATGAATTAATAAATAAAAACAATAAAATAGTAAAAAGTTAATTAAAAAATTAAAGATAAAAACAAATAATATAAATAATATATAATTAAATTGTTTAATTAAAATTAAATTAATAGAATTTTAAAAATTAAAACATTAAAACATAGAAATAAATGTATTAGTTTTAAATAAAATATTAGTAAAATTGTATTCGATTACCCCGTTTCTAGTAATCATTAAACAACGCGAAACAATGTATTATATCTTCCCACATGGTAACCAAACATGACGATAAAATGGTAATGATCAATTTCATTCCATCGGCTATTCCATTCTCTCGCTCATTCAATTCCGTTAGTCGTTCCATTACCACATACCAAACAGACCATAAGGGTACTTTTGTGACCGTACCCTTCCTAACTATATATATTGTAGCGACATAGCTTGGATAAAAGTGAAAGTGTGAAACTATAAAAATAAAATGATGTAGATGCATATATCAAAGGGAATCACGCACTCAAGCGAAGTTGGTGAAGTGGTTAAAATTCTAAGCTTGTGATTGAGAGACCCAAGTTCTAGTCCCACTTACACCACTTTGTGAGATATTGGTGGGCAAAGAAGGATTGAGTCTTGTGTTTGATCCTGAGTCACAAGGGAAGGTTTATGGGCTTGTCCGGTTCCCGCCCGATGGTGCAAATGGGGGGCGCTTCTGGGTTCCCTCGCTATGAGGTTCGCACTCGGAACAGTGGGTAGGTCCAGGGTAACCAGTCCCGATACACCGCTAAGCTAAAAATTACCGTTCAAAAAAGAAAAAAGAAATCACGCATGCAAGCGGGTCAATTGATCATTTGTACCTCTAACCCTATTAATCCACCCATGTTTTCAACACTTCAGGATTCATGTTTTATTTTTAGGAGTTCAGGGTTTTTTTTTCCTTTCTTTTGTAACACATTTGTTACTTTTATAATACATTTGTCACTTTAGTTTGTTTAATACACTTATTGCAACTTTGATGTAACCTTGCAAAATCTCACGGCATTCCTCCCTGAGGGTGGGCGGAGTGGTCTCAGGTACCTCCCCCACGGGTACTTCGGTTTCATGGGTTGTTGGCGGGTTCCATTCCCCCTCCATCGGGTACTAGGGTGGCAGGTAGTTTTTTGGTTCCTGGCGGATAAAAGTACCCGAGAGTACCCAAATGTTTGTCTCTTTTTTTAAGCCTAACCCTAAGTGTAGTTTTCTTGACCACTCTCCCCTCAAAAACTACCCTATGGGTAATTTTCCTCTCATCCTCTTCTCTCTCATGTGGCGGTTCTTCATTAGTTACACAAAAACTACTTAAAGATAGTTTTGTGACCACTCCCCCCGAGCCCAAAGATGTTTATTTTTCTTTTATGTCAGCACGTCCTCTGCTTTTCAGGGCCATTTTGTCCATTTAACTATAACTTTACCGCTAAGTGTTTTTGCGTCTCTGATTTTTTATCAAAATTTTCACTTTAGTCCGTAGACAGATCATTTTCTTTCCATTTCGAAGTCCCGGTCAAAGAAAATTAGTATAGTATTTTAAAGTCCAGTCAACAATCAAGAACAAACACACAATCTATACGAAAGCTCATTTTTCTTATAACAAGAAAAACTATACACAAAAGGCCAAATGGCATAAACTCTCATATCCTTATAGCTCGAGCTATATGACATTTTATAGGAAACCCTCATATCCTCGTAGCTTGAGGCATATGACATCTTATCTTATTCCTAATATAACTAGAATCGTTAACCCTAATTTATCTTTAGTCTGTATGGACACCAAACTAGATAGATATTTGGGCCACCCCATCCGAGCCCAACAATTCACATTACAGCCCAATGGAATTTCAATCCACATCCAAACCTGTCATATTTCCAATTGATGGTTTTAAAGGGCGTTACTGGGCCATACAACCCAATTGACTATATGTATATATTCTTTTAATAACTTTATTATTGAATTTAAATACAATATCCAATATCCGATAATAAAGTGTGCAGTCGAACGACTAGATGAGACTATTACGATTTCAAATTATACTGTTTGTCGAATATTATAAAGGGTGAATATAAAATTATTGTTAATAATACTAGAAATATATACTATCCAATAATGATCTCTAACCCAATTGATTAGAGATGAGTATAAAAAAAAACATTATAAATAAGAGTTCTTGGGTGGGGTTACATGTTGAGGAACGGGATATTCTTACCTACGGTGAGTTTCCTTGTGATGGAGTTTGGAGATGATCGGATGTGTGTACTATCCCCTCAATGATCCAAATATGTCGTTAAAAAATAAAAATAAAAATAAATATATTCTCAATGCGTGCGATTTCAAATACAAATTTCAAATTTAAAAGACACTGACCAAAAAGTTAGACTGTTATAGAAGCTAGTTTACAGGGTGTGTAATATTTCCGTCAATGATTTAAATATGTTCATAAAAATAAAAATAAATATATTACCCATGCACATGCATGCGATTCCAAGTACAAAAAAACACTGATAAAAAAATTAAACTCTTAGGGCATGGGGTGTACCCATGTCGTGTGATGTTGGTGTGCTGGCCACGTCAGCGCTGATGATGGTGTGGTTTTCTCATGTGATGTTACTTATTATTTAAACATTTTACAATACTACCCTCTTTATTAGAAAACTAACGGATAAATTTAACTGAGTTAGTGTAAAGGTTGAAACATGAAACAAGTTTTCAAATAAAGGGTAAAACTTGAAAGTTTTTTTAAAACCTGTTTCGTTGAAAACCGGACCGCCGGTTAGAATTCAATTACTCCTCTGAGCTACAAAACAGGTTCATAAACCGGTTAGAAAGATAAAATAAAATACGGGTCGTAATCAATTAGGGAATCTGAACGTTGCCAGTGGCTATAGCCGGTTGGGGGGTTTGATAATTTTTTAGTATTTTTTGACATTTTCACCCCTTTAAGCTAGTATAAATACATGGTGTTGGCTTTGGTTGATTCACGCCAATCTCTATACTCTCTGATCTATAAAACACAAAAAAGTAAAATAAATATATGAACCCTTAAATGAAGAACCAAATTGTTAAAGTCTTTCAGTGACTTTTAGTTGTTGTGTTTTTCTAAAATTATTAATTTTATCATCAAAACAATTATTAAATAGCATTAGTGTGAATTTCCAATAAATAATGGCGTCCCGGCCACTTAATTTTAAGCGGTCTCTACGGCCGTTATGACCTCTACAGCCACTCTTAATTTTTTTCTCTTTGAGATTTCAATGTGCCCTATGGCCCAATAAGACCCCGTATAAAACATATAAAAATAGCAACTTTTTTGTGTATATTGTACACCCTCTGAAAATAGTGTTTCTCCTTTTAAGTTTGTTTTCACATTTTAGTTATTCTTCTTAAGCTAGGAAAAGTTAAATTAGAAGTGAACAGATTATTATGCATGATGTACAAGTAAATCATTTTCAAATGTGGTGCATTGTGAGGTACGATTGAGAGCAGGGGTCTGATCCACCTGTGGGGGACGCCAACTTTTCCTCCTTCCCAAGATAGAAGCAAAATCATGAAAACTCAAATTATTTAAATGTTTCTTTCTTTTTTAATGTTTTTTTCTTTTTTTATTAAATCTATTATCCGTTAATCATCCCAACTATCAATTACGCTTCTTTAACTTTTTTTTTATTTTCTTTCCTTTGTTATATAGTTCTTGGATTATATATAATCCATCGGCATTGATTCATTTGCATGATTGACCTAAGGATATGGTACACCCCCTGTGGCAAAGGTGTATACCTAAGAGGAGGTCTTGGGTTCAAGTCTCACTTGTAACAAAAAGAATAAAAATGAGGGTTACAAGTGGGCCAGGGGGTTTTCTACGAGTGGTGAGTTTCCTCCTGATGGGGATTGGAAATGATCGGGTGAGTGGTGTAATGTCGTAGATAACTAAGGATATGGTAACCATCAAAATGAGGAAATGAGCACCTGGTAATTGTAGAATTTTATACATATTTTTATAAAGTTTTGTCTTCAGCTTTTCTTTTAAATATAAACATAAGGATATGAGCACTTGGTAGTTTTAGATTTCATGATCCGCCTAAGGATATGTTTTTATAAAGTTTTAAATACAGTACAAAAAACAAGAATTTTTGGGCTTATAATATTTTGATATTAAATAAAGTTTTGTCTTTTCTTCTCTCTATTTTTGGCCTTTTTTTATTATAAAGAAAGAATAATATTTCAGGGGCTGACAATGCGCATAACAAATGGTGAGGCCGCAAAGAAGACTGTTACCTGGTACTGTCGGATTATGAAAGACAAAAACAGACTAAGGATGTGGTCTGATGGTGAGGCCTACCACCCACATCCACCACCTTTTACCACTTTTTATCTCCACCTAGAAAATCAAAGATTTTTTTTACCTAGGTGTAATTAGAAAACTTATTTTTTTAAATGAATGATTTAAAATTATTTATCTAAATTTGTATTTTTCAAAATCTGCGTTTTCTCACTTAAATTTTTATTGATTAGAAAAATATAGTTAAAATTACTTATTCTTTAAATAAGTTAAACCATAAAAGTTTTTATAAACATATCAGCTTTTCTTTTAAATATAAACCTGCTTTTGTGTTTTTCAAAAATTAAAAAAAGGTTTATCCAAATAAAAATATGTTAAAGAAAACGCTTCAAATAATTACAAAATTAAACAATAAAAAGGTTTGTTAAAGACAATATTATAAATTTATAAATATATACAAAGTCTAAAAGGGAAAAAAAACGCTTCAATTAAAATATTAGTTACAAAAAACATTAATAAAATAAATAAATATTTTGTTTATAAATTGTTATATGATACAACAAAATGTTTCTTTTATATTTCATTCAAAATTGTTCCACTAGGTTTAATAAAGTATTTTCTGAAACTAGAAAATTTTATATTTATCGAGCGACTAGGGTCATGCATTTGAACCCCCGGTTTGAAGTTCATTTTTAACTCTCGGCTTCATAAATCATATATTAGGTAACTAGACTCGTGAGCATTACGGGATTGCTTTTTAAAACAGCTTATTGACTTATTAGCTTTTTGAAAAGCCAATAAGCAGTTTTTAGTGTTTGGCAAATGAATAAGCACTTTTGATTTTGGCTTTTTAAAAAGCTAATAAGTCAGTTTTTAATAAGTCAAGTTTTTCTTGCTTTTCAAAAGTGCTTATAGCTTTTTGAGTGGTGAATTACCATGCTACCCTTATTTTAACTTATAATCACTTAACCTTATACCCACTCAACCCCTTTTTAGTCATTTTACATATAAAAGCACTTATTCACTTAAATAAGCAAATCCAAACACTTTTTTAAAAACTCCTTTTTAAAAAGTCATAAGCCAATAAGCACTTTTAATAAAAAGCACTTATCCATTTAAATAAGCAATTCCAAACAAGCCCTACTATTAATAATATTCTAGTTATAATTGTTAAGAACCAGTGTTTGCCATAAGTGGTCTGAGAAAACTCACAAATAAGTTTTAATATTATGTCGAACAAAAACATAATCCTTTTCATACATTTTTATTATATCGTTTGGATGCTATTTATTTTACTTTAAAATGTAACGAGATGGTTACCACCCCGCGCGTTGCTGCGGGGTTGAATTTGTATACTGAACGAAAGTCAAAAAATTAAGTGGCATAAAACGTAAAAGTTTAAAAGTCTCGTGGTGAAATTATAAAACTATAACGAAAGTTAAAAAGTTAAGGGGTATAAACGTAAAAGTCTAAAAGTTTCGTGATGCGCGGCGTTGAATTTGTATGCTCAACGAAAGTTAAAAAGTTAGGGGTATAAAACGAAAAAGCTAGAAGTCTCGTGATGAAAGTATAAAACTATAAAAGTATATTAAAAACGAAGAGTAAACTTCATTTTTTAGTCCCCAACGTTTGCACATTTTAACAATTTTAGTCCCAACTTTTTAGAAATCTCAATTTAGTGTCTCACATTTCATTTTTTTTTTAATTTTGGTCTCAACGTTAACACTTGTTTAAAGAACCGTTAACTGCCCTCATGTGGTCCCCAAATGAGGTATACTTTTGTCATTTCCGTTTGTTTTAACTCATACATGAAAACAAACGGAAATAACAAAAATACCCCTCACGTGGGGACCATGTGAGGGTAGTCTAACGGCTCTTTAAACGGTTGTTAACGTTAATTGAAAAGAAAAATGAAATGTGAGACACTAAATTGGAATTTTCAAAAAGTTGGGACTAGAATTGTTAAAATGTTCAAACATTGGGGACTTAAAACGAAGTTTACTCAAAAACGAAAGTAGAAAAGTTAAAAGTTTCGTGGTCAAAGTAGAAGACAACAAAACATTAAAAAAAAAACTTTAAAAGTTAGAAAGTTAAAAAGTTAAGGGTATAAAACGTAAAAGTCTAAAAGTTTTGTGGTAAAAGTATAAAATATAAAAAGTATACTAAAAACGAAAATAAAAAGTTTCATGGCCAAAGTAAAAGACAACAAAACTTAAAACAAAAAAAACTTCGACGAAGTATAAAACTATGAAAAAAGTCATCGTCAAAGTCAAATCCTCTAAAAGTATACTAAAAATGAAATTAGTCAAATAAAAAACGAAAGTTAAAAAGTTAAGGGGTATAAAATGTAAAAGTCTAAAAGTCTCATGATTAAAATATAAAATATAAAAGTATACTAAAAATAAAGTAGAAAAGTTAAAAGTTTCGTGGCCAAATGAGAAGCCAACAAAATTTAAAACAAAACAAAAAAAACTTTAAAAGTTAGAGGGTGGAAAACGTAAAAATATGAAAAATATGTGGCCAAACTATAAAAACCTAAAGTTTACTGTTTCATTAAAAAAACAAATTATAAAAGTTTAGGGTAGAAAACGTAAAAACATCAAAGTGACGTGACCAAACTATAAGAAACAAAAAGCTTACTATTCACCTATCAATTTTCATTGTTATATATATAATTAGCTGATTATTTTAATTGTTTTTATAAAAATATAAGAAATTTAATAAGTTACAATTTATAGTGTGTACTAGAAAATATATATTAAACAAGTTGGGGACTCGCCCGCACGTTGCGGCGGGCCACCCTTGTTGTCAAAATAGGAAACCACAAAAGAAAATAAAAATAAATTAGAAAACTTTAGGGGTAAAAAACGTAAATGTATAAAACTTCCGTAGCTAAAACGGAAAACCAAACAAAGAAACAAAAGTTGAAAACCTAAGGGGTATAAAATGTAAAATTATAAAAGTTCCGTGACCAAAGTAGAAGACGACATAACTTAAAAAAAAACATAACAAAAGTTGAAAACTTAAAGGGTATAGAAGTATAACTATAAAAGTTTCGTGAAAGAAATGCTAAAAACGAAAGTATAAAAATTAAAGGCATAAAACGTAAAAGCCTAAAAACTTTCATTGTAAAGTATAAAGTTATACAAAAGATGTGTTTAAAGTTAAAACACCTAAACTTTGTGGTCAAAGTTAAAAACACTAAAGTTTATGTGATCGAAGTTAAAATACAAAAAGTTTGTGACCAGATTAAAAAATCCTAAAAGTGTTATGTGGCCAAAGTAAAACAAAACAAAAAAAGGGGGCTAAAGTGTAGAAAATCAAAAACTTGTGGTCAAATTAAAACGAACTAAAACTAACCTATTCCTTTCAAATACTAATTGTAATATACAAGAAAAAAAAGACCTACCCGCGTTGCGGGGCGGCGAATGTTTTTTAAAAGTATAGAGTGGTATCTTTTTTGTCGAAACTCCATGCTCCATCTGCATCTATGGGAGTAATAACATTACTTGTACTTCTTAATCTATAAGATCAGAACTGAACTCAAAACCCTGCACGGGTTATCAAAGATGATCGAAGATACATTATATTCCTAACATTAAGTTCCAAAGATAGCTCATACCCTAGTAGCATATATATTTTTTACACCGAAAAGAGGCGTGTAACCATCATGTCGTCCGCTACCTCATTGCAATCAAGCCTGGTGCAAGATATAACGTAAGAAATATTTTTTAAGGGCATTGTCGTCCGCTACCTATACCTATTCTCTAAGGATCAATGGAGCGAAGCAAATCCTGATAGACAATGTTTTTGGTAAGATTAGACGGTTCATCATTCTCGGGTACTATGACTATTTTTAACGCGTCGGGGGATGTCGCCCTAGAAAGAGCCACGTAGAGCTGACCATGACTAAACACTGGTTGTGATAGGTAGACGCCTATTTTGTTTAACGATTGTCCCTGGCTTTTGTTAACAGTCATGGCATAGCACAACCTCAAAGGAAATTGTTTACGGTTAAACGTGAAGGGCAATTCCTCATCGCTATGCGTAAGTGTTATCCTTGGTATGTAAACACGACGACCTATGGCCACGCCAGTCATTATGCGTGCCTCTATAATGTTGTTAAGTAACTATGTAACTATGAGCCTAGTGCCATTGCATAGTCCTATTGACTGATTTATATTCCTAAGCAGAATGACAGGGCTGTTAGGCTTTAGTTCAAGACAATGGGGTGGGAGGCCTGAGAAATGAAGTGAACTTAAGTACTCAGCAGGGTACAACAGCTCAGTATCCTCGCGGTTATTCGCATGAGAGGTAACAGTGCCATTACTCAGGTATACTCGTTGTTCATTGGTGTTAATGGCCAACACCAAGCTGTTTATCTCATCAACAGTGTGATTCCGTGGACATACTATAGCCTTCTTGGATAGATTAGTTGCAGTCGGATGTCGTAAGGTCTCCTCATCGTATATGAAGTTGATAAGATCCATGAGCGCGTGGTCTGAATAAGGTATAAGAAACTATTGCGGCACTTGAACTATCTTGGTGCTATGAGGATCACATTTGTCAATTAAACCAACGCTACCGTTACCAACAGAGAGTAGCCATGCAGAGAACTCTGCGATTTTTTCCTTTGAGATGGGATCGAGGACATGCCTTTCCAGACGCATATTAACAGCTAATCTACAGATCCTGAAATGATACCACAGATGGGAATGCGGCAGCGACAACCCTATTATCTGTTGTTTTGATGCCTTACTCTTAATCGGTAGAGTCTGCCTGAAGTCACCCCCTAGTATAATCGACATGCCTCCAAAAGGTTGTTCTTGGTTGTCAAGTATGTCTTTAAGGCTCCTGTCAAGCGATTCCAGGCAACATCGCTCGCTCATTGGAGCCTCGTCCCAAATAATGAGAGATGTTTCTTCTAACAGCCTCGACAGTTGAGTGCCTTTGCTGGTATTGCAGACAGACTTTTCATTTAGCTTAATAGGTATACGGAATCGCGAGTGTGTTGTCCTACTAGAGGGTAAAAGCAAGGCTGCTATTCCTGATGCCGCAACGGCCAGAACAACCTTCACAGTCGAGCACAAGGCAGGAATGATGGTTGACCAAAGATAGGTCTTGCTGGTGCCCCCATGCTCATACACAAACAGCAGAATCTGTTTTTTTAATGCGATGGAAGCCAGGACATCTTCGTAGATCTCTGTCTGTTGCGCATGCAGCCCTCGACGAAGGGTTTCGTGCTCACGTTTAAGCTCTTCCCTATCGTAGTTCTTCTCTTCCATCAGCAGTTTGTTGTTGAGAACAGCCAACAGATCTATTGTTCGCAGTGGAATGCCGTAGTTAGCAAGTGAAGCTGAGTTTGACGACGCATTTGACTTGAGCAAGAGCTGCAATTCATACAGAACGTGTTGTTGTATGTCTTCAGGATTCTTCAAACCATGTTTGTGGATGACGTCATCTGACATCTTTTGCCAGTTCTCAGCCCAAAGTGCGGGAGGATTGGTTACGTCACAGAAAAGTAGCATATGTGTAAACAGAGAGCGTAGCTCGGCCGCTGTTGCCCATGCAGACGCCTCCTTGAACGTCAACAACCATTATTTATTGTCGCCTATCAAGCCGAGGGCATCACATGCCTCACGATAAGTCCGCAGAACTCGTCCCCTAACAGTACGTATGTCAGTGAAACTCTGGCAGCCTCGCTGCTGTGTTAACAGCAAGCGCAAATAGAAGGCCTCGCCACAGGTCGGATGTATATATGCCAAGCGACCGACAGTAGGATTTCTATGCCTTGATCTCCGTATCCAGAATTTTCCGGATGCATCCCGACGATAGTCTGAAAGGAAGTCAATGTATCGCAAATGCGCCCGGTTGTATCGACACGGTTGATTTCTAGCCAGCCTGTCAAAGTGGTTTTGCCCGTACATGGGTTGCTGACTATACCCTCCAGCGAATCAGAATCCGTAAAAGTGATGTTCTGCATATTTTCGAGGTGCACAGCAAGCACTTGCACAGCAGGATCATGTTCATGTATATTGAAATTGAGTATACGCCATGCCGCCTCATGGGGACAAATGAACCGCCCGTCCAAAAAATTCTTAATTTCATCAACACCTGTTGCTGTTGTTGCAGATGAACCCTGTGACGTCACATTAGCTTTGTCACTGCGAAGCGTATACGGTCAGTTCCCTTCGATATGTACTTAAAAAGGTACTTTATAAGCATACTCCACCCACAGTACTCGACGTTGATATGTGCAGCGTAACGCACGCTCAATAGCTTGTTGTACGGAACGACGTAGCCATTATCTACACGCTTACGATTTTTTGTAATGGTGTATCCGTCTGAACGGCGCTTGTAATGAGCGTACCCATTCTTATTCAACGTTGTATTCTCCTCATAATCCTTAGGTAATTTTTTTGGAGCAGGTGCCAGAATCCATACAGGTCGCCTATTAAGCTTGCCATATGGCCCATGAATCATTAGGTCAGTGACTATTTCATAAAGTTCGGGTTCCAACTGAGGATTAGGAATCTCAGCAGATATGTACTTGTCAACCTCCTCGGGTCTTCTAATCTTGAAAGGGTCAGTCACCCATAAAAGCAAGTGGCAATGAGGCAGGCCACGCTTTTGGAACTCTATCGTTTAGAGATCTGTAAGGACGGAGAAATGGATAAGGCAACTGCAGGTTCAAAATCAGTACAAAGATATAGCGACAGTAACCAAAAAATAAGAACAGAAATTACGTGCAGATACGCGACCAAAAGGCTCTGAATCCTTCAGGAACCTGATCATTGACTTGACCTTAGTATGGAACACCCTTGAGACCATTGTTGGCTGGTCTTGTGCTTGCAGCTGAGGATATCGAGCCATGTACCTCTGTATCTCAGGCCATTTAACATTGCATGTGAAGGTAATGAAATACTGTGGGTTCCCGTGTACGCGAAAAATAGCGAGTGCGTCTTGATAGTGCTTGTACATATACCGAGGCCCACCAGTAAATGACGCCGGCAGGTAGGTACGCTTTCCCACATCGCGACCCTCAGAATCGCCTTTGTGTATCGCATCATGTATGCCCTGTAAAAGCTCGTTGCGAAACTTATTTTGATTCAACCTAAAGTACTCGAGTCGGTTATGCTCGATCGAAACATAAGCATCGACAATGTACTGTTCGAAAAGACGCCCCCACGCAGTAACAAAGAGTAAACGTGCGACCGTTCATGGATATGGTAACTATAGAACATATTCATTGTAAGCTGTTTATCTTTGGCGTCAGTATGAAGCCGCAGGGTAGTTGACCAACCGCTATCCCCGTAAGGAAACAAGAGAGGATATTGAAGAGACATATATGAAGGATGCAGTTTGCTAATCCTCTTTGGAGTGTCGTCTTTCTGATGAACGATAATGTCAAAGTCTGTGGCTGTATATTCATTTCCGTAGACAATCGCACCTATACAACCAGGAGCAGGAGCGTCATAAGATCTTTCGTTCTGCCCATTGAAGAGACGTATAGCAAAATCAGGGATGTTTGACATGAGCTGAAGGTCACGCGCAGTACGAAAGAGGCGAACCAACTGATTGCAGTCCTCTAAGACGCTAAGGATGGCGGACAGCACCGCGGGCTTAAGAATGACCTTGCCGTCCTTCTGGAAAATAGATAGCATGTTAGATAGTTCGTTGGCGGTGTCGTATACATATAACTGCAAGAATGACGGCTTTCTGCCAGCAGAAGGACATAAGGTGCATATCCAGTGACAGATTTGACCGTCCACCTTGAAAACATAAGGGCTCGAGCCATCGTTAATGGAGTCATCCACTGCTGCACCAAAGGATGTCATTGCGAAGACTGAGTTATACCTTCGTATGTTCTCCAGGAAGTCAGACTGCATAAAAAGAGACTGGAATAGAGGAGGCGGGCTATTGTGAAGAGGCAACCTAACTGAACCATCCTTACAACAGCGATGGTATTCAGGAGGTTTGTTTGCCGAAGAGGAGGATAAGCGTTCGTCATACCAGAAGTACGCTGAACATCGCTGGCAGGTATAAACGCAATCACCTGCGTCTATATAAGAAGAAGACACTGAAAGACGATTAGATGCCAATGTCGCACGCAAATGCGCCTGCTGAGACGTTTGGCAACCCAGGCTAGGATTTAAGGAAGAACGTGATCGCTTTCTAGAGGAACTCATCGGCACTGAAATTATACTGGCCAGGATACAACAGCGAGAAGGGCATACAGAGGCAAGCGGGGCACGTGCTAAAAAAACAGCATAAACTACCAAACAAAGGCGTGTCGACACACAGCAGAATTATTAACAATTTTGACAGCCACAATCCTATTATGAAAATGGGCTAAGAAGGGCCAAGCAAACCTACAATACTCACCATATCTAGCCTATATAATATAAGCATACACGTATTAACTCGAATCATAGCATTCTAAAGCCTGCCTATGAGCCGGTAAACAGCAGGCATAGGCTCATATGCATCATACCAGATAACTCATAAGAAACATAGCAAAATCAGTCCAATGCGCAGGCCTATACTCCCACATAAGTCCTTTTTAACCAACTTCAATGCCAAGATAAACAGCCCGAACAGCAGCAAAATAACAACAAAAACTTAACAACCGATATAACCATGGAACAAAACATTACCTGTAGCGCTAAACAGTATCCAAACAACCTGCAGAAGCAAGAAAAACAACCTGTAGTGCTAATCAGGTTGTCGACGTAATTAAACGACAAAGCTTCTTAAATAAATCGTATTTATTAAACGATAAAGCTTCTTAAATAAATCGTATTAAACGACAAATCTGCAAACCAGAGGGACGCAAATCGTATTTAACTCTTCTTTTTATTATGTAACCAATTCGTATACTATTTATCTTTTTTTACGGAAAATAAAACTCCATTCATTACGGGCTAGCAAGTATTGAAAAGCCAACAAGTTACATCTTTTGATATGCTACATAACTACATTACATACATCCATTTTTGAAGTCTAAATGATAAAAAAACATTCGAAAAACATCAAAACCAAGACAAAAAATTCCTCCATATAACATTAGTGTATGTTGTAATTTTGTTTGTTTGGCGTTGCCCTGGGTCAGCGGCTTGCTGTGTCCAGTGGTTTTGTGGTGTTCTTAATAAAATGCTGTTAAAAAAAAACATTAGTGTACGTCAAAATTACATCATGGTTGAACTCCCCATATACACCAAACACATATTAATAGAATCGCTTGAACGACCTTCTTTTTGCATTTAGATTCCATCTTGAAATTTAAGAGTGTCAAGAAAAGAGAATTAGTAAACCGGCTCGGGAATAAACCGTTTGTAATTTAAACCGATTCAGTTGGAAACCAAACTGCCGGTTAGAAGACGGTTAGTCGGTTACTACCCCCGACTCCCCGAGCTACAAAACCGGTTGTTAATTAGAGGTGCACATATCAACCGGTTACTAAAAAACCAACACCGGTTTGGAAAGAAACCGGTTGCCATAAAAACCTGTTAGGTTGGAAATCAGGCCGTCGGTTAAAATTCGGTTACTCCCCCAGCTACAAAACCGGTTAGAAAAATATAATAAAAAATAATTGGTAACTAATTCGCTGATCTGAACGTTGCCAACGGCTTTATAGCCGGTAATCTTGCCGTTCGGGGGTTTTTGATCGTTTTTATTTTTTCACGCCTTTAAGCTAATATAAATACATAGTGTTGGCTTTGGCAGATTCACACAAATCCCTACTCTTTCTAATCTCTAAAATGCTAAAAAAAACCGCTCAAATGGTGAACCATGAAGTTTAATCGACTCGAAATATGAATATTTGGTTATTTTGTGTGCTTTTTTATTTATTTCCTAAAATTATTAAACAACATAATTGTAAAATAACATTATTGTGTATTTTTAAATATTATGACACTAAAATACAATAATAAAATAATAGTAAACTTATCTAATACATAAAAAACAGTAATGGATACATATGTTGGAAATTTTAGTAAAAATGGACTTTTACTTATATTTTAGACACAAATAATAATTATAATATATGTGTTATGTAATTAATTATTTTCGGACTTGGGTTCTACATTGTGAGAGTATCACAATGAACCAAACAATGTCTAAAATGGAGCTAAGATGATTGAGAAATCGAAGCTCAAAATTAGGAAGAAAATGAAGTTAAATGTATTTATGTGTAAAGAGCCATGGAAATCTATCCCACATTGATGGCTAAACCAAACTTTATATGGTTTATAAGGAGGAACGCTCCTTAAAGATTGTCTCCTTAAGATGGCGTAATGTGGCGTTTTGATGACGCACTTTGCCTTACGCACCATATCGCCATAAACCACTTGAGAGCCGCATTTGTATTTTTTGACTCGGTCCCTTGAGTCGAGGCACAAAGGTTGGCGTGAGTATTTGCTCTATAAATCTATATTCTCAAATTTGTAATTTCT
Source organism: Deinandra increscens subsp. villosa (assembly GCA_039602395.1). Lineage (NCBI taxonomy): Eukaryota > Viridiplantae > Streptophyta > Magnoliopsida > Asterales > Asteraceae > Deinandra > Deinandra increscens. The sequence continues at coordinate 12,410,261 of JBCNJP010000002.1, read as the reverse complement.
CTTTATCATTTTTCACTTTTTGTTATTATTATTTTTTTCAAATGTGTAATGAAACCTCTTAAGAAAATTTCATTTTATTGTATTTTTCTAAAGGCTATCGTGCGATATACGGGTATGAAAAACTATATATATATATATATATATATATATATATATATATATATATATATATATATATTATGTATAAAGTACCATTTCTCCCACACTAGAGACCCAAATTCAAATCCTTCCTTCCTCACGACTTGCTATTTTTTAATCATTTCTATTAATTTTTATTCTCTCCTATGTGTTAATTAATGAACTAATGATTAATGATTTAAGATAAATGGATAGAATTTAGGGGTAAGCGTTTAGGTTTCGATGCTGGGATCGATGACGTTAGGTACATCTTTTTTTTTTTAACGGCGTTTGGAATTACTTCCCAAATCTCCAATACCCGAGTGAGCCTTTCTGAGACGGGATTACAACCGTCCATACTGATTTTGACACTCCAGCTTTGGCTCACCCAGGAACACCATCAAAGATGAAACTCACCACTTGAGAAAAACTCTCTTGAGCCAGGTTTGAACTTTGAGACCTCAAGGTCCTCAAGGTACATCTCTTTTTATTGTTTTTTTTAGACTTTTAGTTAGGAGTTAAGTATTTAGAATTCATGATTTAAGGGTACGGTTTAGAGGTAAGTCGACATTATGGTATTTGAAAGACCCGGAACAAAGTGATTTTTGAGAAGAAAAAAAACATTTGTGACGTATATGTTTAATGATATCAAATATCTTAGTTTTTCGTTGGGTGAATGATCCTACTTGAAGTAGTTGGAGTGGACTTCATTGGCATTAATCATTATGGTATTGATTTAGTAGGACTTGCACGTTTTTAAAATCAAAAAATCTTTCTTTTGGTGGTCGTTTGACGCTTGTGAAATCAGTGTTGAACTCCCTTGCGACATATTATTTCTCGCTTTATCGAGCTCCAAAAAAGATCATTGAGTCGTTAGAAAGAATCCGATTCCGGTTCTTATGGGGTGGGGATGAGGACAATTCTAAAATTCATTGGGTGTCTAGAAAACAAATTTTGAAGCCCAAATTGGAAGGGGGGCTTGGGATGGACTCCTTGAGCAACATCAACATCTCTCTCCTTGCTAAATGGGCCTGGAGGTATCTGAATGAGGCTGACCGCTTGTGGCACAGAGTCATTGATGCGTTACATGTTAATCAGCCCTCGGATCGGCTGATTCCTTTGCATTCTGGCGCTAATGGGCTATGGAAGGCGGTGAATAAATCGATTGGAGATCTCCATAATTGTGGCTTATTTTTGCAGGAAAGCTTGGTGCAAATTAATGGTTCTTGGAGGTGGTTGCCTGAGGCCGATGGGGGGTTTACGGTTAAATCACTTCGAAGGCTGATTGGTGAGGCTTTGAACGACAACCAGGGATGGATATTTGAGTGGGCTAGGACGGTGCCGGCTAAGGTCAACATTTTGTTTTGGCGTGCTCTTCTCGGAAGACTTCCGACGAAAGATGGGTTGATCCGAAGAAATATTCAGGTGGATTCGGAGATTTACGTTCTTTGTGGTGAGGGTAATGAGTCGGCGGACCATTTGTTTTCTGGTTGTTCTTTCGCTGGGGTTGTTTGGCACCTCATTGCCAAGTGGTGCAAAATTCCGGAGATGTGGTTTTTCTCGATCAAGGATATTGTTGCTTTGTTTTCGGAGGGCAACCACGACAAAAGGAGATCTAGCGTGCTCAAGACAATCATGCTTACGGGTTGTTGGTGCATTTGGTTGGAAAGAAATGGTGTGATCTTCAAGAATAAGTCCCCGTCGATTAGCAAGGTGTTTTTGGAGATTAAATCATGGAGTTTTTTAGGGTTTAAACATCGATGTAAGTCTTGTAGCATTAGTTGGGACCTTTGGAATAAGTCCCCTATGTAATTTTCTTGGTGTTGGCCGGCCTTTGCGCCTTGCTTGGGTCTGGTTCTAATAAATTGGTTGTTCGAAAAAAAAAATATTTTAAGTTTTTCTTTAATGATGCTATTACAACACGCTGTTCGAAAATAACTTAGTTATTACTAGATACAATAAATACGCCTTATTTATTTAGAGTTAAAATAAGAAGAGATAATTAGGGTGATTGTAATGGTCATCCCACTCTCCTACAATCCCAAGCTATTTTTTGTGTCATCTCATATTTTCCCATTTCCACACATTTTGCTTGTAATACCTCTCCCACAATCCCATACACACTTTTTTTTATATTTTTTTATTCAAGAAAATTAAATATTTTTTTTAGTCATGGGTTGCTAACCCGTTTCACTTTATCAACCCGTACCTGGTTTGCGGTTTGAGTCCCACAGGTTTAGCAGCTTGTTCACTTGACCCGGAGGGACGTTTAATACGATAGAAAATTCCCACATACAGTGGCGAACCCATATTTTTTATGGAGTTCGGAAATTTTCGGTGTATAATTTTTTAGTCGTCCACCATGTATACAATTTTTTTTTTGATCGTCCGCCCTATATACAAATATTTTTTAGACCGATTTGGTTCGGGTCGGTGACGGGTCAATCGGCATTCGAGAACAAAATTACAAAACAAGACAAAAATATAAAAAACTTAGAACAAACTTCATCATTCTCCAACTTAAATAATTACAAAACACTTAAACTTGCTCTCTACGGGTTTTCATTTTTTGAAACCTATCAATAATATTATCCGTAGACACCTTTTTAAACAACTCCTTCTCAATATAACATATACAACTATCACTTAAATTTTCATCTCCAATTCGGTTACGCAAATCAGACTTCACAATCTTCATTGCAGAAAAGCGTCTCTCAACACTTGATGTTGTCACGGCCTCACGGGTAAAACAAGAGTAAGCTTTAATAAATGGTACACCAATATAAAAAAAACAGTGGCTAACATTCCTAACAACAATATGTTCAAACAGTGGCTAAAAAATTAGATGAACATGCAATTACAAGGGGCAGTGGCTAAACGAGTTCGGAGAATCAGAGTTCCGATTCCAGCAGCAAAATCCGCGCAAATTCCGGTGATTCCGGCTAACCCAAAATCCGAACAGGCGAAGTGGCGTGACGACTGGCGAACAGGCGAACAACAGCAACAGGCCAGCAGCAAATTCCAGCAGGCGACAGCAGCAAGGCCATCCTCACTCCTCCAATTCTTGCGAGAGGCCTCCGCCCTCCGGCGATCTTTTGTGCACAGTGGCGATCGGAATTCTCCCCCACCCCTAATTTCTCCCACTCGTGCGTCGCTGTACGTATAAGAAACCCAATTCCCTAATTTTTTTTTATTTTTTTTTTTTTGGCTTAATGAGTAATGACCAAGTTGGGTTTAACCAATTTTTTTAGTTTATTAATTTGGGCTTAATATTAGTTATTAGTAGATTATTTTGTCTTTTTTTAGTTTATCTTTTTAGGTTATTTAGTTTATTAATTATTAGTGATTTGGAAAAAATTTTAAAACATAATTTTTTTCTTTAAGTTGAGGGTCGGTTTAAAAATTTCATGGGGTTCGCTGACAAAATTTCTTGGGGTTCGGTTCGTAAAAATATCGAAAATTTAGCACCCCGCGAAAAAAATTCAATGTTGTCAGGCGAACCCGTACCCTTTAATCTCAGTCCGCCACTGCCCACGTAGACTTACCGCTATCACTAGTCTAGATGCAAGTTATAAAATGGAGACTATGAGAGGACTATGGCTTAATTTTTTTTACACCAAGCGGAACCCATCTTCACGGTGCCATCTTGCGTCAAATGTACCCCTCCCTCTGCGAAATCAACAGGCGTAGAAGATACCACGCCCAGATTGAACCAATTATTTAATTTGTTTAATTTATTTAATTTAAAATAACTAATTGTTTAATATTTATTTAATTTGCATCACACCACATGAGTATACCACCATGTGTCTGGTGAATGCATGCGGTCCAGTCATCGCTGACGTGGCCACCACATAGGTATACCACATGCATGCCCTTAGGCTAAGTTTAGTGGTCAAGCCCCTTCAAACCCCTTCGTTGGACGTTTTTGTCATGTAGGTATGAGGCGCTAACTTAGAAAAAAAATTGGACTTTCACGCCCACTACACTTATTCTGTTAGCATACACAAGTTTTTGTAATGATCTTATTGAATTCGTCTCTATATTCTTGATTCTATTAATTGATAGCAGTAGTGAGAAATTAGAGTAAAAAATAAGACTTTGAAGATTACATGTGCTTGTGTTGTAACTTTGTGAAGAGGTAGGGGAGGGCAAAAAACCAGACCGACCTCTAAAAAACCGATGAACCGAATGGGACTGAATTGAGAAATCTTTTATTGGTTCGGTTCTCGATTCTTGAGTTTTTTATTTCTCGGTTTTGGTCTGGTTTCGAGAAATCAAAACCTTTATTCTTTTTTCTCAAGAAAAAGAAAGGTGGACTTTTTTTCAAGAAAAAGTAAGGTGGATTTAATAAAAAGAAAATCTTTTTGTTTATTAGAATAGATAGATACTACAAAGGTGACGGAAAATAAAAAATATATATATTATTATTATTTTTCTATTATTGAAGTTCCATCGATAACGAGCACCTTATTTCACAGTTCAAGGTGAGTGATTATCGTTTTTATCGCGGGGTCACGTCAAGACTAAATAGAGGTGGCATATTACGTTATCTAAGTTAACGTACGAACATAGATTATATACACAACTAACAGTTAAAGTGTTAAACTGATAGTTATACGAGGTTATTGACTTAGAAAACTTATAGGTTATCACAACACAAACTAAAATGCTCCTATTTTGATCACTCTTTATGCACACAAAAAAACATAGTGATAGTCAAGTAGCTTATGTTTAGGTTGACAGTTAATTAAGTAGCGTATCTCTTGGTTAAGACAATGGCATTAAAAAGTCCGCAGCAAACATAGTCAACTAAACTTACAAGACTACTCTATAACGTAACTACTTATTTATCTTACAGTTCAAAATTTTTCATTACCAAATGGACGGAAATCTCGCCCCATCGTGCGGGCTTCATGCCTCGTATTATGCTCGTATTATTGTAAGTATAAAAAAAAGCCTTTTCCTACCTCCCATGGTAGGAAAGTTATGAAAACTCAAACTATTTAAACGTTTCTATTAAGCTAATTATTTAGTTTACTAAATATTAATCTAATATACAACCATACCAATATTTGTATTTTTGTAGAACTTGATCGGACTACCTGGTTTAATATCCTCATAATATTATAAGTATCAAACTATTTATTTACGTTTGTTTCAAAATGTATATTATTATGCATGTAGTCTCGTGTTTTTTTCACTACTACAAACACAATTATAAACAGCGATAAATAAAATTTGAAAAAGCGCTCGTCCATTCATCGTTGTAAAATGTTGTAAAGATTGTAAACCCATTTAAATAGCTGTGTAAAAGATTATGAACCAATTTAAAAAATATGTTTATTCTTATGCTTTATCTTATGCAGCGTTTGAATATTTTTTCTTTTTTCTTTTGTTATTATATGGTTAATTTTAATTACCTTATACAAAGTTGTCTAAAAATTTTACTTTAGGCCATTTACAATGCCTTCACAGAAGTCTCGGTGAGGGTGTTGATGTGGAGGCGATAGCCTCGGTGACCTTGGGGAACCCATTGGAGGCGAGCCTCGGTGAGGTGATAGGGGTGGAACTCGGGCACCGTCCATCGAGATTTTGCAATTTGCCACCGAGGAGAAATATGACCGTTAGGGATGTGGGTCCCCCCACCCAACGGCTAAATCAATTTTTTTTTTAAAAACATTTTTTTCTTTTTTTTAATTAACTATTTACCTATATATATAATCCAATACTATTACACAACCTTTCATTTCAAAACCATTTCACATCAACTCTCTTAAAATAACAAATCTTCAATATGTCTTCCTCATCGTCCTCATCAAAGTTTGATTCCGGTGATGATATGGCTACGTATTTTGTCGAGACGATGTTTGTTCCCGCAAGTGAGGAGGCCGGAAGTTCTAAAGGGGGTTACACAAGGAAGACGATTAAAAGAGAACGAGAGAAGTCACATAAACGACTTGGTATTTTTAGGAAGTGTGTTTTTTTAATTTTAGGAAAATGTAATTACAGGATGTGTTTTTGTTTTAATTTGTAGGATGTGTAATTTTTTGTTATGAAATGTAGTTTTTCTATTTTATTTAATGAAGTGGTTTATTTTAATCTAAATTAATTTTTATTACTTTTTTTATTATTAACTGAATAAAATAATAATAAAAGTAAAATGATAAGAATGATAGGTGAAAGGTGGTATTGGAAATGAAATAAGTGAAATATGATAGGTGATATGGGGGTATTGTAAATAACCTTATACAACGTCTAAATTTAATCAAAATATTTATTTAGGCTCAATTTTTTTTTTCAGGTTACTTTTGTATGATAATTTTTAGAAAAACTAAATGTTAACGCCCAGCCATAAATTGGAACAAAAATACAGATGTTTTTTTCCTAATTTTTTATTAAATTTTGTGAGAGTTTTTTAAAATGTTTTTTTTTGTCTCGTAACTCATAAGTGATTTATTATATTTTTATGTGTTTTTTTATGTTTTCATGAAATGCATTTTTATTTAAAATGTAATGTTTAAGTTTTTAAGTGAAAATAGTTTAAAACTATGAAAACCAATACCCTCTCGTGTGAGTTTGGGTAGTGAATCTCATCCCTTAAAGTAATAGTAACTAATTGCTTGTCTAGCTTTTAAATAAATTAAGTGCATGTTTGGTTATGAGTTTGGAAATGACTTTTGGCTTTTGGAGGAGGCAAAAAGTCAAAAATACCCCTCCAAAAGCTAATAAGTCATAACATTGTGGCTTTTTGCTGCTTTTGGAGGGGCATTTTTGACTTTTTGCCTCCTCCAAAAGCCAAAAGTCATTTCCAAACTCACAACCAAACAAAGCCTAAGGCGGTCTAGAAAACTTTAATAATAAACCAAATTACCGAATTACTTATTTTTGTTTTAGTGATTTAGGCTGATATGAATGTATGAATATTTAAACCTTAACTGTTTGTGTAAAGTTCTATAAATGTCTCTTAAATAGTTTATAATGGTTGGATTACTTATGTGCATAGCATGGTTACTCTAGTGTATGAGTAATTAAGAAAAACGATTTTGACATGTGTTTAAACAATGTTTTTTTATTATTATTTTCGTTTTTGTTTACCCGTTTTCTTATAAATGTGCAACTTTGGCTTTGGTTATAAAAACCAGGATATTACAAATACAAGTGAACAATCACCCCGAGAGGCAGGTAATAAGCTGCGCCGCCAAGCGATTCTGAATATGAAAACTAAGCCGTGTGAAAACAATATCCCTACAGCCAGGGGTCACCACATGACCATGCATGACCCATTGAACTCTACTCAGAGCTTCCACGGCGTCCGGGGCGAGGAACCCGAAAGTGTCAAAAGCAAAAGGAACAAACACATTTTGATTTTTAAAGCACGCTTTCTCGTGCTTGTTCACTTTCCCCACCGCATTCTTAGAGGCCGCCTGGCCCACCTTGAACTCCCCAACCCCTAAGAGCATTCACAATCCATTCCCTATAATTGGTGTGAGTGTAAACTGTACAATTTGAGGTGTAGTTGTGAGTATTTGTGAGTAGAGGAGAGAGAAATATTTGAGGAAAAATTTGGTGAATCCCTATATTTGAGGAAAAATTTAGTAAATGTGTAAAATTTAAGGTTCTGTTATGAAATTGAATCAATCAATTACGAACTAAGCTACCATTTTATTGAATCGAAATCGAATACAAGAAACGATTACAATGAAACTGATCCGAGAGGATCGATGATAACAAAGAGAACACGCTCCTAATTAACTCTCTTAACAACTATTTAAATGTTAACCGAGATTAACAAACTTCTCACTCGGATGTACAACTCCAGTCCCTGATCTTTCACATTATACCAAATCAGTCCCTGAAGTATTATAAACTCTCTATATCTATCTGGTAGCTTAATATCAATAAGCACAATTGATTTAACTCCTTATTTAACAATCTCCACCTTGGAGATAAATCAATTTTTGTCATTTGAACTCAATGATATTACAGTTTAGGATTTTCAAGTTCAACTAGTCAAAGCCACTTTATTTGGACATTAGCATCGGGCATCAGTGACTCAATGAGTTTATATATCCTGATGTGCCCAACTAAAGCAACCTAACTAGAGTACCCGTCCCATAGTAATAACCTTATTGATCATGACTAACCAACCCCTGAGGATGAAACACAAAAGTCAAACTTTGACCCTGCTAAAACTTTTGTAAAGACATCAGCTACATTTTCTTCTGAACTCACTTGAGCAACTTTAACCTGCTTGGAGTTCACTACTTCTCTGATAAAATGTAGCCTCAGATTGATGTGCTTTGTCCTTTCATGATAGTAACTATTCTTAGCCAATTGTAAAGCACCTTGACTATCACTTTTGACAACGGTCTGACTCAATTCAATTTTTAAATCAGTTACAAACCCTTTGAGCCAGAGTGCTTCCTTTATATCTTCTGTTAAGGCTATATATTCAGCCTCAGTAGTGCTTAAAGCAACTACATGCTATAACTGGGCCTTCCAACTAACCAAATTTCCCATCACAAAGAAAGAATAACCTGTTATTGACCTTCCTTTGTCTAAGTCCTTGGCATAATCAACATCTACATAACCCTCAACCTCAACTGAATTATCAAGAAGTTTACTTCCAAATACTAATCCCAAGTCACTAGTTCCTTTAAGATACCTTAGTATCCATTTCACTGCTTGCCAGTGTACCTTCCCAGGATTAGATATAAACCTACTTACCAAACTCACTGAGTAGTCCAGATCTGGCCTTGTGCACACCATGAGGTACATGAGACTACCAACAGCATTTGCATATGGCACACTTGCCATTTCTTGAATTTCTGATTTAGTTGTAGGGCTATTAGCATTGGATAGTTTAAAATGTACTGCTAAGGGTGTTTTAACTGCCTTGCAATCACTCATCCCATAATTTGCCAAAAACTTTCTTATATATCCAGCTTGAGTTAACCTCAATGTCTTTGTCAATCTATCTCTGCATATTTCCATTCCCAATATCTTCTTAGCTCTGCCTAATTCTTTCATTCAAACTCCAGCATTAACAATTTCTTCACTTCATCAATATCTTCCTGATTCTTGCTTGCCACCAGCATGTCATCAACATACAAAACAAGATATAACCAGTGATTAGATTTACACTATTTCATATAAACACAGCAATCATATTGACTTTTGATAAATCCTTGAGTAACTACATATTGATCAAATCTTAGATACCATTGTCTAGGTGACTGTTTTAGACCATACAAAGATTTTTTCAATAAAGAAACTTTGTTCTCTTGTCCCTTAACAACATATCCTAATGGTTGATCCATATATATATAGTTTCTTCAAGAAAACCATGTAAAAAAGCAGTTTTTACATCAAGTTGCTCAAGTTCTAAATCAAATGCAGAAGTTAAGGAAAGAATGAACCTGATAGATGAATGCTTTACCACAGGAGAATAGATTTCATTGTAGTCAACACCTTCTTTTTGTGTAAAACCTTTTGCAACCAGTCTAGCTTTGTATCTAGGATCACTTTCACCCTTGACCCCTTCTTTTATCTTATATAACCACTTACATGCCACAGTTTTCTGATTTGTTGGTTTGTCAACTAGAGTCCAAGTCTCATTTTTATATAGGGACTCCATTTCTTCATCCATTGCACTTATCCATTTATCTTTATCAACATCATGAATAGCTTGATTAAATGACATTGGTTCTGTCATACTTTCTTGTTCTGCTGATGTAAGAGCAATTGCATTCATATCCCCTTCTTGCCTATATCTCAAAGGTTTACCAACATTTCTTCTTGTTCTATTCCTGGCCAAGCTATACTCTGTGGTTGTAACCTCTTCTTCTGAGTCATCAACAACCTCATCAACATTGTTCCTTTTCTCTTCATTATCATCTAGCTCCACCTCAATCTGATTACTAGATTGCCCTTTTTCATGTGTTGACATATTGTCACCTTTGCCCTTCAAAGTATCACAATACATTATATACTCATTGAATATAACATCCCTACTAACAAAAACGTTAGAACTCTCATCTGCAAGCCTCCAAATCCTATATCCTTTTGTTCCTTCAGGGTAACCAAGAAAGATTCCTTTCACTGCTCTTGGTTCTAGCTTATCTCCTTTGGTATGGGCAAAAGCCAATGACCCAAACACCTTAAGATCATCATATCTCTGCCTTTCTCCTGTCCACCTTTCCATTGGTGTAACCTTATTCAATACACTAGAGGGACTCCTGTTTATTTAGTATGCAGCAGTTGTGACTGCTCCCCCCCCCCCCCCAAAATTTCTTAGGCATCCCTGATTGAGATAGCATACACCTTACCCTTTCTAACAATGTCCTATTCATCCTCTCAGCATGTCCATTTTGCTGAGGGGTTCCAGGCACTGTTAGATGTCTTACAATACCTTTATTCCTGCAGTATTGATTAAATTCATGACTATAATATTCCAACCCATTATCAGTTCTCATCTTCTTTACCTTGTTACCTGTTTGAGTTTCAACCATAACAACCCATTCTTTAAACTTTTGAAAGGCTTCACTTTTGTGTTTCAACACTATAACCCATACTCTTCTTGAGTAGTCATCTATAATTGACATGAAAAACCTACCACCACCCATTGTTTCTACCCTTAAAGGACCCCAAATGTCTGAGTGAATATATTCCAAAGTACCTATGGAACTATGCTTTCCAGTGCCAAATTTTACTCTTTTATGCTTACCAATTATGCAGTGTTCACAAAACTCTATATCACACCTCTCTAGTCCCTTGATTAAATTTTGTTTACTTAGTTCCCTTAACCCTTGACTGCTTATGTGCCCCATTCTTTTGTGCCATAGGACAGCCATATCAGAACTTTCTTTGACTGCTACTGAAGCAGTACCAACCAGAACTTTCCCATCAAGCAAATAGATGTTGTTATTCTTCCTAGTTCCTGACAGTATCACCATTGAGCCTCTAATAACCCTTGCTTTGCCATTTTTTAGACTTACATGATACCCTTCCCTCTCAAAGGTTCCTAATGACATTAGACTCCGTTTGAGTTCAGGAACAAACCTCACATCTCTCAACTCAAACCCAGTTCCATTTTCAAGTTTAAAAACCACTGCCCCATACCCAAGTATTTTACAGTTCCTATCATCTCCTAGCTTGATTGTACCAAGATCATTTTCCTTAAATTCTTGAAAATGCTCTCTAATGGGAGACATATGATAAGAACACCAAGAATCCAATACCCATTCATTGACATTAACTTCCTTTGATACAGCAAGGACATCTGAACTTTCATACACTTCTGATGCATCATCTTTAACAGTATTGTTAGATTGTTTTGAATTGTATAATTCATTTTTCTTCTTTTTTCCACTCTGGACAATCTTTCTTTAAATGTTTTTCAGAATTACAAATAAAACATTTCCTTTTATACTTAGACTTTTATCTAGACGTATGTTTTGACTTTGTATTTCTCACATCAGACCTACCCCTAACATACAAACCTTCTCCACCTTCTTCCTTAGGATCTATTCTTTTCTTTAATTCCTTGGAATTAATAGATGCCATGACCTCATCCATAGATAAGGTTTCTTTTGCATACAGCATAGTATCCACAAGATCCAAAACTAACTTTGTAAACTCATCAACATGATCAGTTATCAGTTTACCAGGTGTCATTTGAAACGTATACAATTGTTTTTTCAAATATAACCTGTTAGCTAAAGATTTTGTCATGTACATGGATTCAAGTTTAAGCCAAATACCTGCTGCCGTGGTTTCTTTTGAGACTTCTCGTAGAACTCTGTCTCCCAGGTTGAGAACAATGGCACTATGTGCCTTCGCGAGTTTACTCTTCCAATCCTTTTCTTCAATTTCTTCAGGTTTGTTGGTTTCCCCCAATAGAGCATCATCCACTTCCTGATGAATCAATAATGCCCTCATCTTCACCCTCCAGAGATTGAAATCGTTTTTCCCGTCGAGTTTCTCCAATTCGAACTTCGTTGACACCATCTTGACCCTCAAGTTCACTGATCACCAACCTGATCGCAGATCCACCCAGTAGCTTCACGGAATTGAGCCGAACGAGGCTCTGATACCACTTGTTATGAAATTGAATCAATCAATTACGAACTAAGCTACCATTTTATTGAATCGAAATCGAATACAAGAAACTTTCTACAAAACGATTACAATGAAACTGATCCGAGAGGATCGATGATAACAAAGAGAACACGCTCCTAACTAACTCTCTTAACAGCTATTTAAATGTTAACCGAGATTAACAAACTTCTCACTCGGATGTACAACTCCAGTCCCTGATCTTTCACATTATACCAAATCAGTTCCTGAAGTATTATAAACTCTCTATATCTATCTGGTAGCTTAATATCAATAAGCACAATTGATTTAACTCCATATTTAACAGGTTTAAAAAGGGAGAAAAGATAATGATAAAGGTATTAAAAAAAATTATTTAATTGTGGTTGTGAGTGAAAGAGATAGAAAAATTAATGATAAATATATAAATTATAAGTATAAGGATAAGGAATGGGATGTGAATGCTCTAAGCCCACTAGAGGGGAAACTCCAGTTAAATCCAAGCATGCATGCTTCCCCCCATCCACCCAAAGACCATGATGTTTTCCGATCTAAGAGTCGATCGCCCATCGGACGGGTCCGTCAGAAAGTTGACCGGAGCTTCCTTCTTCGTCGAAATCCCCGCACGCTTAAATATGTATAGTGTGGCTTGGTATCAGAAGAGGTCATTAAAGATGCATAAACATTTTTGTGTATGTATAGTGTGGTTTGGTATCAGGAGGGGTCTTTGTCGTAAGTTTATTATATAACGGACTAATTTAGTGATGATCGACCTAGCAGCAGGATTTGTAGTAAACGAGTAGAGCGTAGAGATACTCCTTTTGTTACTGAATGACAAGTAAATGAATTGTGTGTGTGTGAAAGCACCTAGGTACGATGTTTTGTGTTATTAAACTAGATTTTATTATATGTGCGCTGTCGCGACTAACGTTATAACGTGGGTGAACTAATAGTTGTATTGCTAAAGCGTAAAATAAATAAAAACGAAAATATAAAAAATTACGTAACAACATTAAAATTAGAAGCATACTTATATATCACATTATATAAAAAAAACAGATATCTAAAGGTAAAAGTGTGAAACTAACGTTAAAACCAAGAAAGAGTTGTAAAAACCGATTTAGAATTTTATATTTAAAAAAAATAGAATTATGTAAAGAAAAACATACGAAATTACCATCGACTCGGTTATAAACAATTAATAATTTTATATATTACTTAATTAACATAATGAAGAGTATCCGTCCTTTTTATTTATAATGTAAATACGCTATCCTGTAAGGACTTGGTTATCTTCAATCTTCATGTAATGAAGGTATTGGTTTTTCGTTGCTTGTTTATATCTTTTATCAAGTGTTTTGAGTAATTTCGACGAGTGAAGCCTGCGGAGTCTAGGATCCGAGCACCACATGTTGATCATGTCATGGATTTGATTTAGAAGAATATAATTCAGCACAATAACGGTATCTAAACTTAAAATATGACGCTTGGAAGAAATTAGAAATGTTATCACGGGTAGCGAGATTCCAAGTAAAAAGATGCATTAGGTGTAGAATGAAAGAAACCCCATACACATGAGTAGTAAGGATAATGGATTAATTACAAATAGCAACTGCCATTAAGAGTTTATCTATACAACTAACTAATACATACATGGATTTCATCTTTTATTTATGTGGTCTATATGTAAAAGATAAGGCGGTAGAGCACGATGAGATAGAGAACGTGTTAAAATTATGTCAATTCAAACTATTTAAATGATTCTTTAAGGCTAATTATATATTTATTTCACTATACATTAATTTAATGCACAACCATACCATATATGATCAATACTTGTAGAACTTGACCGAACTACCGGATTCCTATCCTAATAATATTGTAAGTATATATATTTGTACTTTTGTAGAATTTGATCGGACTACCGGGTTTAATATCCTATCCTAAGGGGGCAGTATCGTCCCGGTTCCACCACCAGGCTTCAAGGGGAACCGCGTGGTTTCATGTGGCTACCATACCTCATCACCCGTTCGAGACATGCGGCTCTATTTTTGTGTGTCACGCGGTTTAGAGAAACCGCCCAAAGCCACACTACTTCAATCTTTATCAGAACCATTTTGAGATGTCAACATTTAATTGGGATTGGCCCTACTACTTTTAGAAACCGCACTACCATACCCCCTCCCCTAATATTATTGTAAGTATAAAACAAGGTATTTGC
>JBCNJP010000002.1:12365758-12395324 GCA_039602395.1 Deinandra increscens subsp. villosa | reverse complement strand
TGTACGATCAATAGGATTTCGGACTACAAAATTCCAAAATACATTGAGGCAAACTTGTTCTTCAAGACTACAACATACTAAAATACATTGAGGCAAACTTGTTCTTCAAGACTCTTTAATAATATTGTTGTTAATAGTACGTTGCCATAAGTCTTGCTCGTAGTTTTTGAGCGATCGTCCCCCCCCCCCCCAAGTCGTTAATCGGTTTACTAACCGCTTCTAGGTCCCGACATATTTGTTCTCGCTCTTTGCGCATTGGTTGCTTGATTGAGGGTGGCTTGAACTTTGGTTGGGATGCATGATGATTTTTTTTTAATATAGAAGTTGTAGAAGTGTAGGAGAAGAAGTGTAAATGGAGGTACATATAGGAGAAAAATGGTTGAAAAAATTAAATTTTTTTTTACCTCAATTGACCTCAAACGGTCGAAATATATAAAAAAAGCCGTTACCTCGTTGCCCCCCGCCCCCCCCAAATGTTTGGCGTTTCGTCTTCACGTGTTGGACCATGCGTCAGGGGTGGTGTTCGTGCCGATTTAGCGCCGCAGTTCGCCTATCACACACTGTATACCGCACGCTCTTTCAAGGCCCATATATAAGATTCATTTTGTATTATTTGAAATAAAATTGTATTTCTTGATGCATGCATCGATTATCTGACAGGATATATTTTATGTTTTGATATCATGTGTCATTTACTTGACAAGACCTAAGATTCTATTAAAACTTACTATATAAACATTTTATGGGCTATTTAATTGTTAGTCTATGTTGACTTGCGATCTCACTCAAAGAATACAAGAATACTAATTTTGGTCATGGCTTAGGCTAGAAATCGTTGGGCCTAAATTGGGAACCAAGAACTAAAGAGGGGAGTAAGGTTATTCATAATAGTTCCCTTTCATCATTCACTCTTGTGACTTATTTTTTTTGTCAACTTAGTACCAATTCACACTTTTCTCGTTTTCACTCTCAATACGTTCCTTTCACATTTCACTCCCTTCACTTTATTTTTATTATTATTTTAATCAATTAAATACAAATAAAGAAAACTAATCACAAAATAATTTAAACTAAAAAGAAATACATTTCATTAAATAAAATTAAAAAACAACATTTCATATAAAAAATAAATTACATATCCTAAAATAATTTTAATCCTTGTACGTTGCCATAAGTCTTGCTCGTAGTTTTTGAGCGATCGTCCCCCCCCCCCACAAGTCGTTAATCGGTTTACTAACCGCTTCTAGGTCCCGACACATTTGTTCTCACTCTTTGCGCACCTCTTCCCTTGGCCTTCGCTCCTCTTCTTTTCGTCTTGCTCTCCTCGAAACGTTTTGCCAATTGGAGCTTCTCAATTCTCAAACTGGATCTCGTTGAACTTATTGAACATCTCTTCCAAACCAACATCCGAAGAAGATTGCCCTTGTTGGGTTAATCGTGCTAACCTTATCCCCTTTTGCTTCCCCACGGGTCTTTGGCACTCGTGCTATAATCGTTGGACTCGAACGTCTTGCTTCTTTTGGAGCTTTGGGTTTGGGGTTAGGCCCCCGCTCGCCATTTAGACAATAATTTAACAAGGTCCCAACACGCAAGTTTGTCAAAAACGGCACCCTTATTCTCCAATTTGTAACGAGATTGTGTCGCCTTCAAAATGTCGGTGTCATTTTGACTGTTCGACGTTGAGGTAAATGTTGTTGAACTTTTTCAACTTTGGCTTCAAATCTTGACCCTACTTTGAGTTTGGTTGGTGCTTCATTCGCGTGTCGCGGGGAAGCTTCAACTCTTTGTGCCACCTTTTGGTGAATGTGTTCCAAAAACGAAGGTTGGTTTGTGAGTTTCCTAAAAATATTAAGTTAGATAAAAAACGTTACAAAGTTTTAAAAATTTATAAACTCCAAAAAATAAAAAATAAAGTTACAACGTTTAAAAATGAATACCTAGTACGGGATCTTCCGAGGTATCGATCCAACACCTCGTCAACGCCACCTCTTGCTCTTCGTCCCAAGGTATAACCGATCGGGGACCTTCTCGTTCAACCAGAATCGGTTGGGAGGTTTGGCCTCTTTTTTTTTCTTTGGATTTTTAGAGGTTTTTCTAGGTTTTGGATCGGGTTGGGTTTCAATGACCATCTCCACTTGTCCGGGTTGAGAATCAGGTTGAGAGTCGGGTGCGTAGTCGGTCAGAGGTAAGAAGGTCGGGGGTTTTCTTGGCTCCAACCACCTAGTTGTGGAGCCGCGAACATTTGGGACACCACGAATGAAACGTATCACCCGGTTGAAAAGGGTTTCGTTGGGAAGACGGGGTGGGAGGATTTTGCTCGTTTGGGTTGGTGTTGTAGAAGTAGTGGGGATTCATTTTTTTTAGAGATAAAGATAAAGAAGAGAGATAGATGGTAGAAAATGATGTAAAAAATAGGTTGGAATGAAGGGTTTATATAGGTAAAAGGGATTAAAAAACAATATTTAAAAAAACGTTAAAATAGCCGTTGGGGGAGAGGGCCCACCACCTAACGGGCGAAATGGAGAAAGGGGGAACTCGGTGGAAGGGACCGAGACCATCCCCGAAGTTGATGCATCGCGGCCCACCCAATGGTGGCACCGTAGCCACCGCGGTCAACTCAGCATCACCAAGATGCTCTGTGATGGTATTGCAAATTACCTAAGGGAGTTGGAGGACATTCTGAGGTAGGTTAGGACGGCTGAAGGAATAAAAGGCGCAGCCTTTCGCAGCTTCCTGTTTCTAGGATTTCTTGCTTTATTTATAATTTCGATTATGTGATTATTTAATATGATTGAGTTGGGTGACCAATTTAAACAAAATTATGTTTATGTAATTTTCCAACTAGGTTAATTCAAATTGGGTTGGTAACTACCGAATCCAGATTCCAGAGTCATCCTTTTTTTCTCTTTTTCTCTTAACTGTTTTTTCTAAACCGCTTTCAATTTTTTCGTTTAGACATTTAATTAGATAGAACTGAACACTTTTCACATCCTCCACTGGATTCGATACTCTACCTACCGTAACTACCTAGGTTATTTAGGCTTTTGCATGACTCCAACAACAAGCAGTGGCGGATCCAGGAAATAATATCAGGGGTAGCGGGGACTAACGGGGTTCGGGGGCGCCCGAAAATTTTTTTAGGTAGTTAACGGGCTTTTAATCATATTTTTAAGAGACTTTTGATCATAATTTTAAGTAAAAGCCATAAAATTTCTTCAGGGGTCGCGAAAAATTCGTTTCAGAGGTCGCGAAAAACCGAAAACCTATAAAAAAAAAAATTTGCACGTCGGGGTAAAGTTCAGGGGTAGCGGGCTACCCTGGGTCTATGGGTCCGCCCCTGACAACAAGTCATCAACAACCCAGAAACAGATCTATCTGTCAGATTATGTGGAGGGGCTTATATGTAACTATTGAAATATATTATTATTAATTATTATTAGGGTTTATTAGTATGAGCTCACGGGTCCAGTTAGGTATTTAGGGTTTATATAAACTCTATATATTGTAACCTGACTAATCAATAATATCAAGTCAGTCAATTCAGTCTTCCATTATCTTACATGGTATCACAGCCTAAACGATCCAAACCTAGTCGTTGCCACCGCGTTCAAACCCTAGACAGGGCGGTGTGCCACTGCCGCCGCCTCCCTGTCCCAACTTCGTTTTTTCCGTTTTTGTTTCTTCTCTTATTTTCCTATTTCCGTTAATATAAAGCTTCGATTTCGACTAAAGATTCTGATTCTGCAATCACTCTTTGCTGCCTACTTTCAATCAACAATCAAAAATCAACGCATCACTTATACCAACGGAAAAAAAATCTTTGATTTTCATTGGTGACATCACATAGTGATATGATATATATTATTTGTTTCGTTGCTGGATTAATTCGCATACACAGTGGTAAAAAAATCCTTTGCTTTTGGATTAATTCTCGTACAAAGTATGTATGCTACTCTAATTGGATTACCGTCCTCTTATGGTTTGTTTTTTTTCTTCTAAAACGATCCAAACCCTAGTCGACAGCCTCCGAGTTCAAACCCTAGACAGGGCGGTGTGCCACCATCGCCGTCGCCCTGTCCCAACTTTGTTTTTTTTCTTTCCTCTTCATATTAATTTCTTCGTCCTTGAATAAAGTCTCGTTTTTCGATTCATGATTTCAACCGCTACTCAACGAAATCCTATTGTAACATCGTTTTATTGATTCGTTGCTTACATCCGTGCGCGAACCAATTTTTTGCCGTTCACAACAAGAATTTGTCGTCAGCTATTCCGTTCGTTTTCTGTGTATGATCCCTTAATGAATGCCAATTTGTTTAAAGAAGAGAAATTGCGTGAATTAGACACAAAATAATCAAGTATGGATTAGTAATCTTATAGTTATCTTGTATTTGCCCGAATGTTGTTTCAAGATCAGAGGGGTGATTGTTGGACTAATCTTTTAATTATCTAAGAGTTAGGGGTTAATTAGTAAAGTTTTATTATGTATGATTATTTTATTTAGTTTCCTAATTCAAATAGGTTACTTGTTCTCCAAATTAAATTAGCATAAATAGAGGTTGAGAAGATCATTATAAATTGGAAAATTGGATTTTAATAATTCTATGTTTTTCTTATTGGCAACCAATAATCCCACTTTTAACTTTGGCATCCAATAGTCTTACGTTTACACATGTTTATTTCCAATGGTCCCTCCGTTAAAAAAAATTAACGGAGCTAACGGAAAAGTGACATGGATGATGACGTGACTTTTTTTTTCTTTTTTAAATTATCTATTCATCATCACTATCACCCCACCACCACCCCACCACCATCACCACCTCCGGTCGTCTTCTCCGGCGACCTCCTGTCGTCTTCTCCGACCACCAGCCACCACCACCATCATCGTCTCCGATTGATAAAGAACCATCACCGGCTGAATATCGCGATTTCGGTGAATATCAATTTTTCCGGCGACAAACAACAATCTTCAAACACTAATATCTCTCTCAATTTTGAACCAAAATTAATTCCGTAACTTGCATTGAACTCGTGACGAAGAAAGGATTCAAACTAGCACCATTGTTATGCAGTTTTATTGCAGATTGAATGTCCGAATGTGAGAACCACGATGAACATGAACTGGGTTTTAACTTAATTCTCATCTAAACTGAAATTTGATCACACTAATAGTTTTGTATGATCATATGAACTTGTAGGTACCAGATTTACGCCGTATAAGCAAGAAATCTAAAATCCACCATTAAAGACCAAAGCTTCGAAGTTATCACTGTGATTTTTGGGATTCAAGTAAATCTTCACCAAAATCAGTTATGTAAGTTGCAATGAATTCATGATTAAGAACTATAATTACTGGAATCAATCACTAACACCAACAATCACAAATTCACCTCCAATTTTGAGGTTAAAGTTCACAAAGTTTGACTTCGAAAAGTCAAACATTAAGAATTTGAGCAATTTGATCACTACATTCATTTCGTTTGATCACTAAATTTTCGAGCCGTCGAGTGGCCACAAATTTTTTAAGTGGCAGGAGAGGGATTGTTGTCGCAGATTTTTTGTCGGTGGATTTCGGTGGTTGCAGTGGGGTGGTTGTCATGGTGGTGCATCGGAGTGATGGCCGGAGAAGGTGATGGTGGTAGTGGGGTGGTGTTGGTGCGTCGGAGTGCTTTTGGGGTGGTGACGGTGGTGGTGAGGAGGTGGTGATGGTGGTTGTGGGGAGGTGGTGATGGTGGTGGGGTGGTATGTATGCCACATCATAAAATGAAACATTTCAAAGAAAAGTAAAAAATAAATATAAAAGCGACGTAATCTTCCATGTCACTTTTCCGTTAGCTCCGTTATTTTTTTTAACGGAGGGAACATTGGAAATAAACATGTGTAAACGTGAGACTATTGGATGCCAAGGTTAAAAGTGGGATTATTGGTTGCCAATAAGGAAAACATGGGATTATTAAAATCCAATTTTCCTTATAAATTTGTGCCAGTTTATAAAATATAGTTAGTTGATATTCATTCCAGGTTATTACCTATGATATCTGGATATCCAATAGTTAACGTGTCCAGAATTGCTCTCTGTAACAGTTAACTATTTGTTCAGGCATTGTGAGTGTGGACCCTTGAGGTGTAGTCCATATGAACGTTTAATGTTGCAAACGAGCCGAATTTGAACTTGTCTGGGCTCGAGCTCTGCTCATTTAGATTAAATAAAGCTCGAGCTCGGCTAGATTCGAGCTTTATTCTCGAAGCTCGAGCTCAGTTCACGCTTGGCTTGTTTATTCTTGGAGTGCACAATACATGACAACCTTTGTTGTTGAACCACTATCAACTATTGGACATGAATCAAAAGAACAGTATGGATGCAAGGTGCTTTGAGGAGTTTAGGTACCAGAAACCCCTAATGTCAACCAACTTTGACCAGAAGTACACGAGGAAAGCAGCTTTCCTGATCGCCTGGTGCCTAAGGAAGACTATTTTAAACCAAGACAGAACAGTTTACAAGCAGTGGGTGTTTGACCCGTTTTCATTTTAGTTGTTTCTGTCTATACCAATCTGACTCGCTAAAGATGAATGAGCTAATTGGAAACATTTAAAGTAAAATGAATCAAAGTTAGTAACTTACCATTTTCAGTGTTGGTTCCCGTATTCTTCCCCATGGGACGATGCGTAACCAACTGGAAGCAGCCTGAAAATAATAGGTTGGTTTTCTTCTGTATAATTTCTCTAGTTCTCTATGATTTTACAGAGACCGCTGACTTACAGTGTCACCAATGGATTCTCCATTTCTAGAAGCCACAATACACAAAAATAATTACGAAAATGGAGGGAAGATACATACTTTTTTATTATGACCCATTACTAGGTGGTTTATATACAAACTATCCTGGCGCCGAAAACCAAACGACGTGACAGTTTGAACTAACTGCCAAGGTAATACGTCACACAAAAATAATAATAACTTCATGTACAAGATTATTATTTGATAGTTGATATCAGCAGCTGCTGCTGCTATTATCTTAACATATTCAGTCGAACCATAGATGGTGTTAGTAACTGTAATACCAATATCTTCATGTACAAACGCAAACACACTGAATCATTGGTGGCTTCCTACAGTCAATTTGAGCATCAACTTCGCCCACATACTTGAACCCACATTTGATTAATAAGTAAGCAAGCAATAAACTCCCACATAATACAATTCATTCATGATGATAATCTTTCTCCTGAAAACGCTCTTGTTCATTCAATATATGGTTAAAATAGAAAAGGTTCATTATTTTAGGAAAGCAATAAAGCAAAATATAAAATTACATCTGAATTCAAAATAACATATGTCCGTCAAACACAATCGATCTTAAATAATAAGCAAACCAAATGCAGCTTGACAGCAGCACGCACACTTGAGAGTTTGACACGTCAAAAGGATGAGCCTTGAAGCGGCATCAAATACGAAAGGCGAGTCCGAGTATAAATGTTGTTGTTCTTCAGCTGGTCTTGTTGTTGGATTTGTTTCTGTTTTCTTGTTTTTTCATAGATAAACATTAGGTAGGCGATTAAGTGATAGGCAGTTTCAATCCAAAGGCATACTTTTATGACCTCATACATAATCAGGTTGACGCGCTGAGTTGGAGGGGCAAAAAGACTCCCTAGAGTGACCACCATTAAAGAATAAAGTATCAAGTCACTGAAAACAGATGGTGTAACATCTCGTTGATCATCCAAACGGAAACATGTCACTAAGAGCCCCAACATTGCACACGCGGCAAAAAACCCAATCCAGTTGAGCTCCGGGGGAAGAACTATCATCATCAGAAGCGAGTATGGACCAAGAAATGCAAAGAAGCTACCGATAAATTTAAATATAGAAAGCATGGCGTAAGAGTTACGCTCTAGTGGTTCGGATTCTGCCATTAACATTACATTGAAAATGGCTATAGTGACTGTGGATGCAACGACGCTAATCATAGCAAATACCGAGTTATTATCAAAAGCAGACGGATCCGCCAATAGAATTCGTGCCCCCGAGGAAAGGCACATGAACAAAGAACGAAGCATAAGTGACATGTAATCTACAATCCTGAGATCGATAACAACAAATGAAAAAGATGCAGCATGTTATAATTATCAATCTAATCTAATCTAATCTAATCTGCTGCCCATAAATTAATAATAATACTCGATCAAAATTAATAATTAGTTTAAGGGGACCTATAAATATACCGTCCGCTGGAGGAGTAGGCACGTAATGGTGCATCCTTAGTATATCTCGCGGTAGTGCGGCCAATGTATTCACCCATTTAAGCAAAGCGTTTCCAAACTAACATCACAAACACGGGCACAGTTACTCAATGACCACGAATTGATATCAAATAATAATCAAGAGACAAAACCGATATATAGAAAAACTCACTCAAAACTTTATTATTGTTATCAAATATACATACACGAGACAAAAAAGCAACACAAACACACAAAACCTTACTACCCACTACCCTCATTTATAAACTAAACTTACTTACAAAATCAAAACATCCTACTCCCCCTCTCTTATGAGACTACTACTCAGCATCCTAACTAATTAATTAATTAATTAATTAATTAATTAATTAATTAATTAATATACTACCATTGGCTTTTAATAGATCAATGGTAGGTCTTGGTTTCAAAATAAATTAATATACTACTAACAATCGACTTGTTAATAGCTACACTTGCATCTCCCCAAAAAGAAAAGAAAAAAAACAACAGAATCTCGTGCCTCTTCGAGTATGTTGTTGATTACAGTAAAACTCTGTTCCACCGTCATAACTATAATTATTAACTATTATTACTTGCATTTGTTTAATTCAACTTTTGATAAACGAAACGATTCGGAAAGTCAATCAATTTAATTACTAATAACGAGAAATAATCAATTTACAGGGAACAAGAATTACCACCCTCGATGATGAAGACAGAACCCACTCTGCTCTTTCTTCCTCGTTTCTTCGATTCTTCAATTCTTCTGTCGGGTGGGTTTATGAGGAGATTCGATTCGTTTTAAAAGGGGACTGCTTTCTTTAGGTTTTCCTCTACTACAACTCAACTTGTCTTCTTTTATTTATGTTTCTTGTACCCCCTAGACTATTTTCACTCCTTCACTTAGCCCCCTTTTACTTCAATTCCTTTTTCTGTAATAAAATAAAAATCAGCCTCATGAGTCATGACTAGAGGTGTTCATCGGATCGGATTTCGGTTTATTCGGTTTATTCGGTTCGGTTTAATCGGATTGGAATTTTTTTTGTCGAGATCCGAATCCGAACCGATCTGAATAAGACATTAGTCTGAACCGATCCGAGCCGATCCGAATCTAAATCGGATCGAATCCAATCCGAACCGAATAAACCGAATCTGATCCGAATAATCCGAATAAATCGAATTCGGTTTCCAATCACGAAAATCAAACAATTAAAAAACATATTTTCTAACATGTCCTCAAAACAAGAGTTCACATTCACAATAAAAACACACAAATAGAAGAAAAAAAACTTAAAATGGATAATAGAAAAACATATATATTTATATATAATATAAATATAAACTATATTTCAATTAATTAATCGGATATCCGAATAATCCGAATAAAATTTTTAGTCATATCCGAATCCGATCCGAAATCCGAATAAATAATTTCGGTTCGGTTTAAAATCCGATCCGAAATCCGAATAAGGATTTCGGTTCGGTATTTTCGGTTTCGGATGCGGTTCGGATTTCGGTTTTTTTCGGATTTCGGATTTTTTGAACACCCCTAGTCATGACCTCATCGATCGAGACATACTTATAAATCCGATTGTCCAGTCGTTTTCTTTTCCTCATGATAACAAAATTAACTAGTGTTATACCCGTCCAAGTCTGGACAATACAACGTATTTTATTTCATAAAGTCAAGCGAGAACTAATATAAACATCTTTTTTATACATTTCAAGTAAAAACACCACACATATAACTCATAAAACAACCGTTGAACATAGCACAACAACATCAATGAAACTACTCTTTGCTTGTTAGGGTTGGCTTTCATATAAAATGCTCTAATCCCTTGTATAGAATCACATACGGACTCAAATTTCACCTTAGTCAACTATGGGCCAGATCGTGTTGAGGATTTTTTCTACAAACTTTATAAACAATTTGTGCGCGACAAAGAATACAAAATGTATATTATTGCAACAATACCCTAATTTCTAGAATTAAAAGGTTATGTAATCTGTATGTGTTAAAAATACATTTTGGGAGATATCCAACCCATTTGATCTTTTTTTCTTTTTTTAACTAAACTCTTCATTTTACTCATTTGACCGTTAGATAAACCATAACCAAATTGACAAACTCATAAGAGGTTAAAGAAACCGCCTGTACATATGGAACTCCAAAAAGGAACTCCAAAAAACAGAAAGCCTATTCTAATTTAAGTGTCATGCAAATTTTGAAGGAAAAAAACATCAAACATCCTTGACAACTTCTTTATAACCAATCAGCAAGTACCAAATATGTTGACTGAAAATGTCAACATTCATACAAAGACAGTCAAATCTGTCACAACTGCGTAAGATAGTCCATATACCCATCCTGGTCCACTTGTAAAGTTGATATGATTCCATTTTCCTTTTTCCATCGACCCCCTTTTATTTCTTTTAAACTTTATGCTACCTCAGCCAATATCCTCAATAATCTTACTGGAGAAATCAATCAATAAATTGACTCAGGCAATCAACTGTACAATGACCCCATAGGCATTCTTTCAAATATTCTCTAAACATTTGTTCGTCTCCCATCTTTTATCACCCAAATGCACTCCCTTATGTTGTCTAAAGAAAACATCATGTTGACTTAAAAAGTCAACTAACTACCAACTCTGATCAAATTTTCCATAGGAACCATCCTTTATTTTTACACCTTACATGCCAAACTGAAACCAAACTCTGTTAAGTTGATATTTTATATAATTAACCCTTTTACTCAAAAAGTCAACCCACCATAGTATGCTCCAAATTTTTTTTAAGCAAAGCTTCCAACCATACTGTTTTCTTGCAAATCAACAGCTTGACCATGAGAAATATCACTTTGACCAATAAAATCAACCACCATCCATATTTATAGGAACGTTTAGTTCTTAACCAACCTGACAGTGCCCACGGCATGCGATTGTTGCAAAATGATGCTGTTAGTGGACGAGTTTATGATGAGATATCTTTGTAATCATCACCATATGAACCCATCTTTTCTGCTAAAAACTGCCACACCAAACGACCGCCAACAGTTTATTTAGGACAATTCTTGAATCTTGGTAGTGACTTGACATCCATCCTTACATAGCCATTTGTGAATGTCACTAATCACTCCAACTTCAGTGTTTACATCAACCTGCAATGTCAAAACCAAAGTAACAATCCTAACACCCCTAAACAAACATGCTAAGATAACAACCAATAAGAAACTCACACCCCCTAAGCTCTCCGATTCCTTTTTCCCAAACCTGTATATATACATCATTATACAACTATCGCCCCCCAATTGTAGTTGAGGAATTAGGGTTTTTATGTCCCTGGGCATAAATTCTAGAATTAAACATATATCCTAAGAAGCCTGCAAATTTTAGCAAACACAACTATCATGTAAACTCAATAGATCAAACCTAAAACCCCTTATAGTTTCCTTTCGCCTCAAGATTTTTAAAACCAAGGATGAAACCTAAAACCAGAATATGAAACTTCAAGAAACATATTTCTTTACGAGACTTTCTTTTAGGATGATGAATTTAAGGGTAGGGTCAAAGAACTTGCAACTAATAGCTATAGATCTTAATACATCTAACTTTGTCAGACACAAAGAAAAGGTCGTTTGCTTTGTAACATATTACTCATATACTTAGATTCCAACTTCAAGCAAGATTACTTTGATCAGTAGTAAGATTTGCGTACTAAGTCATATATGTAGTAAGTTTGTTTTATCTAAATCCATCTTTAAGCCCTTCATCATATCACATGGCACCTAACTAAGAAAGATGTTAATTAATGAACTTGCACCAGTGCGGTAAAACATAAATGTCATAATCCAAGCTACCAGCACAAACTGGGTAGCAACATCAGTAATGAACTAAGGGTATAATGGGAAGTAACAGACGCAATAAAACTTGTGATGAGGAGAAAGTAACAGTGCATAAGCAATGCGAATCTTTTAAAAGCAACTCCTGAAAGATACTTGTAATAAACAATTGGTGTCAGTCTTCAATATAACCATATAAATGCTACTCAGTTCATATCCAATGTAATTACCCCAAATATATTTAATTGTTAGTTACTTCAAAATTGTTCAGATAATTACCTTCACGCCAATGTCCACCTTATGTTCTGTAACTGATCTACCTTCTCCAACAGCAACAACCTCACCTCCTTGAGGTTTTGTCTATGCTGATGATGGAAGTAGGATACCACCTACAGTCTTCTCCTCTGCAACTTTGATTTTCACCAGCACTCTATTACTCAACGGTTTCAATGAAATGTATTGTAGTATGAAATGAGAACTCAGACAATGTATGACCACAAATGAACAGAAAGATAACAGTGATTCAGAAAATTATAAGCAACTGCTATGCAGAATCGTAAAATAATGCAACAGTCAAGAGGGTAATAATACTTTTTCCACTCATGGGTCAAATACTCAAATGGGTGAAAGTACAATAAAATTGAGCTAAAATAAAATGGGGTGTAAGTGGTTCGGAAATCACCTAAAGTGCACTTAAAACTCATAAAACCTCCACAATCATATGATATAAATATAAGATCAGTTTATCATAACAAAATAATATTTAGAAATCGAATGGGGTTTTTAAACACGGAACCTGAATATATATGTATCCCTCTATACTTTTATCTGAATAATGAGCTTCACTTTTTTCCGCTAAATACCTACATGTTTAAATCCCACATTCAATAGGCTAAGTAGCAACAATGGAGCCCATATCAGCAACTACTTAACCCGTATTAGCAACCAAGAAGCCATAATCTTACAGTCTTACCCCGGTCAGCATTTGTGATCAATTAAATGCGTACATACCATATCCTATTATCATAACCCATTGCTATGATATGAGGTAAAATATAGCAGACGGATGGCAATACCAGTTGAATCCAACACCAGATGTCTTTCTTCTCTACCTTCTTGCTAGTTTAGTGTTTTCTTAATAAATAGCAATACTAGGATCCGTTAGCGAATTCCATTTCCGATAAGGATATTATATAATTATGAATTATGTGTTAAGAAGTCATACTTTGAAAGAAAATAAGTGTTAAGAAGTAAACATATTATATAATTATGTGTTAAGAAGTCATACTTTGAAAGAAAATAAGTGTTAAGAAGTCAAGATATTATATAATTATGTGTTAAGAAGTCATACTTTGAAAGCTACCTCAGAATTTAGTCATGCCTCATACGGTTCATCGATCCCAATAAAACCTGTCAAGATGATACATTTTAGACCATGATTTAAGTCAATAATTCGACAAATCAACAATGAAAATGCATCAATAAATCATACTGTAGTAATTGTAATGCAAAAAACCTAAACTGAATGGTTCTTTAGTGATATTCCAAGCTGAAGAAACAAATCAAAGCACCTAAACTAAATGAATATTAAAAAACAACACATGTACGCTGAAATGAAAGATTACTTAATGTCATGTAAAGTTCACTAACCTTTAAGATAAAGTGAAAGCAGGTATCCTATAACCATAGAATTCAAAGCAAATATGCCATGAATAACACCATCATCAATAATCTGCTTGGACACTCTTTTCGCAGTATCCAAATACATCAGATTTATGTAGGTATTACTTCTTTTACTAAAAAAAAGCAATTCACATAAAGATCAATAAAAAGAATCATAAAAATAATCAAATCAATCAAAGAAAACTAACCATAGATGTTATAATCCATAATCTGTAATCTGATCGAATGTCCAATAGCAAACTAAAAGCGTGATTGAAAGCAACAAACCAAACTTTGCTTAGAAACTTCCATTCCAAAGAAATATGGCAATGCATGATACAGGGGCTTCATTTCGCAAAGAAAATCAATATAATACATAAAACAATCAAAATCCAATTGAGATGCTCTTTTATAAACATGACACGTGAAGACAATATTTGATTAGTAAAATATTAATCTGATTCAATGTTTATTCATATGAGCATGCCTATCGGTGAAGAGGAAGGGAGGATTGAAATCACTCAAATCAATATGGGTCTCTTCTTCAACGATGATACCAAAGAGCAATACACAACGCTAGAAATCCAAACACAAGTTTGAAGTTTCTCTACTGCAGAAACTGCCCCTCGATTCCTATATAGTAACAGTAGTAGAATTAAGGCGATGCGAGAATTGAGGGAACCTATGAGATGAACCGGCAATTGCTTCAGTCGAAGAGCGAAGTACAGGGATTGAGTGATGTTGGACTGGGAAGCAATTATAGAAATCGGAAGCGTACCTCTTCTCTTCCCTTAGACTCCAAAAAATGGAGTAATTACTCGCGGTGATCTTACCGGAAGAAGTTTCCTTCATCGCAGCCGTAGCCGGGTTATCCCATACCAATTTGTTCAGGAGGATGGAGGCCATTTTGTTCTCACAACAATATGGCACAATGTAATAAAATTAGACTTTTTGTTGTCACAATAATATGGGACAATGTAATGAAAGAAAATTTTGGTGTTTTGTTCCCATACCAATATGAGACAAGCTACGTGAAAGAAAAAAAATAGATTTTTTATTCTCACATTGATTTGTTAGTGTTTTTTTTTTAATTTTATTATACAGTTATTCAGATGTCCAAACAAACAGCATCTTATTGATTCAGCACTTCTTTACCATACAGACAACTTATTCATTCAGCACCAAAAGATTCAACACGAACCAAACAACACCTAAATTGTCATATTCCTAAACTAATAATTGTTTAAACTGATTTGGGCTTTTTCTTCTCTTTTTGTTTGTGACTGAGTTTGAATGAATATTTATTATGCTGGCTTGCAATTCGATGTGTACATGTATTTGATGTAGTTTGAATTTTTTTTTCTTCTTTTAAAGTGTTTTCATGATAGAAATCCACTAATATAAGTAAGGAAAATTGGATTTTAATAATCCAAGTTATTACCAATTGGCCAATATTAATCCCAATTTCAAAATTGGCCTACAATAATCCCAATTATTAAGGTGTTGGATTTCATTGGACCCCCGTTAAGTTTTCCTTAACTTCGTTAGTTTTTTGCTGACGTGGCAGCCACGTGGCTTTTATTAATCAGTGCCACGTTAGCAAAAAACTAACGGAGTTAAGGAAAACTTAACGGGGGTCCAATGAAATCCAACACCTTAATAATTAGGATTAATGTAGGCCAATTTTGAAATTGGGATTAATATTGGTCAATTGGTAATAACTTGGATTATTATAATCCAATTTTCCTATAAATAACCATATAGTGTAGTTTGAGATTTTTCTTATTTTTTGAAACTTTTTTCATATATATTATGCTAAGTGTTCTGAATATCACACTTAGAAAGTAATTTAATTAGCTCACTCCTTTGTTATAACAGTCTGTCACCATTAAAAAACGCTTCAAGAAATTGTGCCATATGTTATGAGATAGACTTTTATAAAAGCATGTCTGTTTTGTTCATTAAATTGTGTCAAATACTTAAATTACTTAAAATGAGATGGGATTTTTCTTCTGTTTTGTTCTTTAAATAGGTCAGGAAGCATGTGGGACTACTTAAAATTGTGTCAAATACACATTCATTCA
Source organism: Deinandra increscens subsp. villosa (assembly GCA_039602395.1). Lineage (NCBI taxonomy): Eukaryota > Viridiplantae > Streptophyta > Magnoliopsida > Asterales > Asteraceae > Deinandra > Deinandra increscens. The sequence goes on along the minus strand of JBCNJP010000002.1, from coordinate 12,379,493 downwards.
TGGGAATAATATGTGGGTACTTGATTTGGTATTTGGTTGATTCATACTTGAAATTATTCTTATGAATTTAGCTATGTTTATTTAATTGCTATGGGACTCCTTAAACTCTTGAAACTTTACTGCTTTGTGGATCCTGTTAGAAATAACCCGTTAATATGGCCTTACGGATCATTTGTTTAACTTACCAATATGACATAACTAGTCCCCACCAATTACTTGATGGAAGTAATTGTAAATAATTACAAGTTAAGGGGGCAAATATGATTTCCTCTTAGATACCTATAAATAAGTGAGAAGATATGGAATTCTAATTTATTCAATCAGAACATTACGTATATTAATTCTGTGATCATGAGAATTCCCTAAGAACACCAATTCATCTTCTCTCAATCTATCCATCAAGATTCAAGGTATCATAACGGGAATCAATCAATTGCATCATCATCTTCTTTATCATTCTAATCTTGCAAGTAAGTTTTTCTTATTTAATCTTGTTGTTTATTAATATGATTTAGAGAATTAGATTTAGGGTTCCCTGATTCTGACCCGTAATCAAGATATAATCAACATGTGGTATCAGAGCGATGTTGATTATATTAGTTTAATCATCAAATCTAATTTTCTCATTGATAATTGATGAATTAGTCCACTATAATTTCTCTGTAGATGATTTTATTCCCATATTGAACGTTAAAACTCATTACGAACAGTGTATTTGAATGCCACAAAGAAAGTTTTTTGATGTTGTGGAAGTTATGAATTATCAAAAGTGATTTTATTGATTTCACCGTCGTCCGTCAACATGGATAAACACCAAATTGATTTGACACATGATTCATATCCATGAAAAACTAATTATCAATTTTATATTGAGACATACTAAATCCCTTATTTTTTTTGGATTAACCTTTTGGTAATGCAGAATACATAATTTACATTGAGATTTTAGTGGACTGACATTAATATGATAACTTTTACATGTTTTGTTGGCATGAATTGCTAATTTACCGTGCATGTTTGTATGCGCCTAATTTGGTTTTGGTTTGCCCACATAAATTCAATTGGTGGCACCACAGTTTAATGTTAATATTTGCAGTCTTTGTTGCTTCCATCCGTGATTCTGCTTATATAAAATTGATCTTATGATTCATGGAAATTACTAATCCATATGTACCAAAATATTTCATTAATTCTCATTGGTACCTAACTGGTTCGCCCATTGGTGATTTGGTTCATTTTTGAAAGGATTCATTGATATCTTAATCTTAGTTTACCTAACTGAATCATATCCAAACTTGAACCCTTCGAACTTATTCTGAAGATCTGTAGCCAGAACGTTTGAACTTGGACATTGTTCCAGTTATTTACTTATTTCTACCATGAGATAAATCATTTGTACCATGATCAATTTATTCATTCGTACCAAAGTACTCGGCAATCGTTGGGAATGATCACATCATAATTTGATGGGTACTACTCATGAATTTTAGTGGTAAATTTCAATTTAGACTTAGATGGTTAACCCAAAGGAAATCATCTAATTTAACATTGAAATTCATTTGTTACCACATTATCTAATTATACACACTTGTCATACAATGAACCCAAAGGCTAATTGTTTGATAATGTGTATGATGAATTATTAGGCTAAATTTACATAAATATTACATAGCTACCCAAAGGAGATATGTTTTATTTATGAGTCGTACTTTATCCTTTATACTTGAATGTTAGTCATAGCCAAAGCGAACCTAATATTCAAGTATGACACTACTCTAATTTGTCCATAACACTTGAATAATGGTCATAGCCAACGCGAAACCAATATTTAAGTAAGACATTACTCTAATCTTTTCATATTGTTTGAGCGTTAGTCATAGCCAACGCAAAGCTAACGTTCAAGCAATATCTTACTTTAACTTTGTTCGTAACACTTGAGGACTGGTCATAGCCAACGCGAAACCAAAATTCAAGTAGAACTTTACTCTAGTCTATCATTCTGGTGTTATGATAGACTTAAACTTTCTTCAATGAATTACTCCATACTTTCATATCACTTCACTTCTAAATTTTTATTTCTCACTTGTGTCAATCTAGCACCGCTTCCACTCATTTATTTAATTACCGAACTACTCACTGGCGCTTATTTCGCTTCATGGAGAGATATCTTCAAATTTACTCTTGGCATATTGGATCTTGCTTAAACCATGAGACTTGACATTCTCCATGCTCTTTAGGACGAATAAAGGTTATAGCATGAATAATGAGAAATGTCAAACAAAAGTCACATATCATGGTTAACAAGAATGTCATCTAAAATTTCCATCAAGGAATTAATATCCAAATCATAGAACATATCTTATGTTTCAAGACGATGATGTGATAACTAATATATGTGAACACATCGTTATGATAAACGACATGGCTCATAAACTCTAGAGCTTATTCATGAAGTTTACCAATGGTTTTCCCATGAGTTCATTAAAACTTCTCTCCTAGCACAATTAAATGCTATTAATATCACATATAACACTCAATAAATATATAAATGAGTGAGTTGAAAGCAATATGTGCAAATAAGGAGGCGATATGAAACTAAGAAAATCAGATGTTGCTCACATTATCACCACTAACGCATCTAAAAGGAAGGGAAACTTCTATGTAGAGTGTAAAAGCGTTTAAGTCCGTAAAATCAATTCAAATGCATCTTCTAACTATTATTTCTCCTTACGTCAGTCTTATTGCAAATTCTCTCATAACAAGGAGCAGAAGCAATAAGAATGTTTATTTATAAGGAGTGGTTAGATGAGTAATGATATCATCTTTCACGATATTTGAGTCCTCTAAGATTATTATTCTAATTCTCACATGATTAATTCTCAAAATCTTTGTTATCATCTAAATGATAATGATAACCTAACTAAAGAAAACAAGATTTAGATATCTCATCCGTATTGTGGACTAATATTGTAGCCATGTCTCACAAGTCAGAATGTCAAGACTCGTGTGGAATGAGGTGTCAATAAATATTGTTTTCTTTGATTTTGAAACATGTAGACTAAAGGAATTATGAAAAGTGTCAATCATAGTTATAGACTATAGTTCACTATAACTCTAACATATTGATATTTTTCTTATTCAAATAGAATAACAGGACATAATTCACTTATCATAAGATGATTACTCAGGTTATAAACATTTGTATCATACATACGGACTAAAGGATAAAAGTTCATGTTCTAAATAATGTTCATTCATTATTGAACAGTAAGGAAACTATACTTATGAAGTTATCCTAATTTAAAGCTTTATAAACTCTAAAAGAAAATACTTGACATAAAAGTCGTCAGTTATATTTCTTTATTTGTTCCCTCGTATGTTTTAAGGGAATATAAATTTGAATACCTTCACATATAACTCGTATAGTGGAAACTCATCATGAGAACATAAAGATCAGTGGGAGCCTTAAAAATCATTGAAATACAAGAAAGGGGGAGAAACGACTCGATATTCTCCATCATTACCTCGTATTACATTTCTTGTACATGACTATGCTCCACACCTTGAATCATAGATAACAATTCTCTGAATACACAAGATAAACTCCATGAATTGACTTATAAAATTTTAACCCTTAAAGACAGTTCAGAAGGTCATCAAAGTCTAAACGGACTAGTAATTCTGATGATTATGTAAACCTTCCTTAATAAAACTGATATGGTTAATTGGAAAGTGTAATGATTCTAACATCCTATAATAAAGTCAGCAGTATAAATCAATCTCATGCATGGAATAAAGCTATAAGGACATGAGGTATACTCATGTGGTGTGGTGGTGGTGTGGTCGCCACGTAGGCGCTGACTGGATCACATGACACCACCACATACATGGTGCTATACCCATGTGGTGTGGTCCTATTTTTTTTTAATATTTTCTTTTTCTTTTTATTTTCTTTTTTTAAATGATTTAAATTAACAAATAAATAAAAGTAACAAATAAATAAACAAAACTACAAATAAATAAATAAAAATAACAAAATACAAACACCATAAAAAACATTAATTCGGCTACTTAAATTTTATAAAAAAACAAACATTTTCGAAACAAAAAAATACAATCCCAATTCCTAAAAAAAAAAACCAACACTACGCATTTCCCCTCGCACGCTCGTAAATGTCATCGATCAAATCCGCCTTGAGCTGGTTGTGTATTTCTCGGTTTCTTATTTCTTGCCGTTTCGCCCGTTTTTCATCCTCTTGAATTTCAGGATATGTAATATCCAACTCCTCTCCGTGAAACTGGCAAATAACATGCTCTTCATCCTCAAGAGTCATGTTATGGAGAATTAAACACGCTCGCATCACGTTGGCTATTTTGTCTCCGTGCCAACATCTCGTCGGGTTGCTGATAATTGCCACTTTAGTTTTAGGCGGAGAAAGTGCGCTCGATGTCTTTCCTTGCAGCACTATGAGCCTATGTGTACACTTTACATCTCTCACCAACGGGGGCTGTAAAACCTTTGACAATGGTAGAAAGTTCGGGATATATCTCGTCCCCCAAGTAATATCCCCGTTTGTACATGTTTCCTCCTACCTGAAAGGAGGAGTCATGCTCCTGTCACTCAATGATGTGATCAAATATAGGTGAATGATCCAAAACGTTTATGTCGTTGTTGGACCTTGAGACACCAAAATATTGATGCCAAATCCACATATCATACGAGGCAACGGCTTCAAGCATGATGGTCGGGTGAGAGTGATCACCTCGCATATATTGTGCTCGCCAAGCGTTGGGACAATTTTTCCACTCGCAATGGGTGCAGTCAATGCTACCTAGCATTCCCGGAAATCCCCATTTGTGTTCGTGAAACTCGTATAACTGCCTAATGTCACTTGGTGTGGGTCGTCTCAAATATTTTTTTTTATAGATTTTGTAGACACCTAAATTCAAAAAATAATAATAATAATTACTAAGTAGCAATGTTAATAAATAAAATGACAATGTTAAAAAATAAACTAACAATGTCAAAATTAAATAAACAATGCCTAGAAAAAAACAACAAAATAAGTATTAAATTTTTTTAAAAAAAATATTACCTTTACAGAATTTTTGCAAACACGTCCTTACTGTACGGTCGGAGGTGCACTTTTGTGATCATCTTGATAACGGTTGATCGCTTTGTTCAAAACGTCAAAGTCACTTTCACCGCTCTTACGGTGGCGTTCGCAACCTTCCCAATCTCCTTGAAATTTTGAGACCTTTGGCCTCAAGATCCCCCACTTTCCACTAAACATCGTGTAGCCTTTACCCTTTCGCAAGTCATGGAACCCGATATTAACGTGGTCCCAAAAGGCACCTTTCGGTTACGAGTTACATATTTAAAAAAAAAATCAATTAGCTAAAAAATTTAGTGGAGAAAAAAATAAAAACTTTCATTAGAAGAAAAAATACCGTGTTTCGGGTCTTCGGAGGCGTCGATATACGCCTCGATCAAGTCAAGCTCCTCATCGAGATCCCATTTTGATTTTTTTTCCGTCGGAGCCGTGGTACCCTCGACGGGTTGTTTTCCCTTTCCTCTTCCTCTTTTAACCCGAGTATTAACTTGGGTCTCCGGTACCACTTCGACATCGTCATCGTCTTGCTCGAACAAAGGCGTTTGGGGATGAGATGGAAATTGAAATGGAGGAGGAGATTGCGGTTGACCCCATTGAGCATAGTTGTTGAAGTTGGGGTTGGGGTTGGGGTTGTACATGCTTTGAGGGGGGTTCGGGCCCGTGTAAAGAGGGTTCGGTTGACCCGCGTACATGGGCATTTGCCACGAGTTTGAGTGATTTGGGGGGACCGGGTATTGATTGCTAGAACCTTGGTTTGGATTCATTGTGTTTAACTTAAAAAAATATAGAAGAAAAGTAGAAGAAGAGAATGTTTGTATTTAAAAATAGGGTGTGGTGGGGTTTAAATAATGAGTTTCTTTGCATTTATTGAATTTTTTTTCTTTTTTAATTTGGACCAGCTTGCAACGATCAAAAAAGAGCTATAACGTTCGAAAAATTGGGCGTGGTATATACCACGCATACAATTGCACCAGAATATAACGCGTGGGTGGGGGTGGTGAATGCGTTGGATGGCGCCGCCATTTTCACAATTGCGCCGACCATACCACATGGTCTAATCTCGTTTCTATGTATAGAAATAATGTTATGGATTTGGTTGAATTGCCCAAAGGTATAAAACCATGTTAGATCAAAAACAAAGAATGTCGAATGATTGATTACAAATGACAATACTTACGGATGAAATTGATTAAGAAAGAATCCTTTCCATTTGTTTCACAAAATGATTCTCAAGGATTGTCATAACCTTAGTAGTTCATTACTACTTAGAACTACATTGGATAGACATTCATTTTCCTTGATAATGGCTTACACAAACATATGTTCATGATCTAACCTACATGGTTGTTACTTAAAGGTCAAGAACTCTTAACTCGTAAGGAGATTAACTCCATTTGAGGGTAAAACTTAAATTCCATATATATATATATATATATATATATATATATATATATATATATATATATATATATGGAATTCCAATTTCTCAAATCATTTATTGCTCAATCCATAGATGTCAGAGGATTTATAAAACATAGTAATTTTCTCTTTAGTCATGGTCAGCTTTATGTTACATTATCAAGGGTTAAAAACAATGATTGAACAAAACTTCTCATATTGGATGAAGACGGAAAAAGGATAAACAAAACATCAAATGTTGTTTATAAGTTTATATTTTCAAGTTTGTGACGTTTTCATATTATCGAATTTTCGTATTTTCCTTTAATTCCAATTATTGAATTACATTTATTTTAATATTTTAAATGTTATATTTTTTAAAAAAAAAACCACCTGTGCGTCGCACGGGTATCAAAAACTATATAATTTTAGTTTTTTTAATTTATAATATCTGAATTTCAAATCCTTTGAATAATAAACCGGTTCCAATCAGGTTTTAAAAACAATAATTTTGACTTACCGTATGGTATGGTATATGGTATTGTTGTGTTAAATATTTAGTAAAATAAATTAGCTTTTAAGATACAATTAAATAATTAAATTACTTACTATTGAGGTTGTAGCTTAATAGGAAGAGACAAAGTCTCTTTGGTGAAAACCAAAGGTCCAAACCTTGACAATGGTGTAAAATCGAAAGAATAAAAAATAATGTCGTTCAAAAAGAAAATTAAATTACTTTGTAAGAAAGCAAAGATATGGGGAAAATTATTAAAATGACCAATGACCATAAATAAAATGATAAGTATATATAGAGTACTACACATTTAAAAAGTTAAAAAATAGTTTATTAGAATGTATATCTAATTTTGGAAAAATAAAGTTTTAAAAAGTATATCGCATTTTGAAAACAAATTTTACAATAACTTTTACAAGTTTAAAGACTTTTAGAAATTTTAATACTTATATTTTTAAACTAATATTTTAAATTATATAATTTTTTACACTTTCTCTTCAACTACAATACTATATTTATTTAAAGTCGTCTTCATATCAAAATTTTAACTACTCAATTTATAGTTTCTCTACAACTATCGTTATTTTTCTGAGAATTATAGAAAATTGACTACGAGACTTGATTTAAAAAAAACAACTTCGTTTTCAATAAAATTAAGTCAAAATGTTCAGAAAAAAAGTTTATGAAGTGGTATATATATATATTTTAAAGGTTGTTAAACATAAACTCTTAAAAAAAAACATATCAAGGTGGTTAATTAATTAAAAGAATAGAATATTAAAAATTAATTAATTTGTTTGTACTCGCATGAATTTTGCATTCGCTTGTTTTAAAATTTAATTTTTGTAGTTTTTATTAATATTTTGAGCGAAGGTGATAGAAGAATAGTATTGAAATTGGAGAATAATTTAAAGAAACGAAGAATGATTGTATGTAACAGGAAATAAGGAAATAGAACTGGCGAATACATACAAAAAAGAATGAGGTGTCAATATTTTATTGGTGTGATAATAGGACTGGCGAATATATGGTCAACCCCAAAGATATGAGTTGAAATTCTAGGAGGAAAAGCTGGCCCCACAGGTGAGATTCCACCCTGCTCTCAATCGTACCTCACCACCACCACCTAATTAATGAAGCACAAACGCCGACATTGCAGTATTCATTTGTACATCATGCATAACATATATACTCACTTTTATTTTCACTTCTCACATGCTTTTTCTAATCTTAATAAGAATAAAATTAACCAACTTTTTGTTAAAGTCGTCAATATTTAAATGTTTCAAAAGTAATATTTTTTTGAACAACATATTTTAGATCATCGACAGGGTCATTGCACTTTTCATCCAATCATTTACAATCCGCATTAGAAGGAAATTCATCCTTAAATGAGAAAGCCTTTTATTTCTTTTTAAATATCATTGGTGTTTAAAAAGAAATAAAAAGTGTGCGGTTTCCCCTCTAATTTTTAAGTAAAATATCTCAAAAGTTCTCATGTATAAAGTATTCAAAAGAGATGGCTGATGTTTTTACTTGACGCGTTTGTTATTGAGACGACCATTGAATAGACAGTTAACGTTTTAACGTTAAATGCCGAAGACCCGCATTGCAGGACAAAAATAAATAAATAAAAGTTATAAACATGCATTTTTAAATATGTTAACAACTGTTATATATATTTACTAAGTCTTCAATATTCTATGGTAACTTCATAGTTCGGTTTTCTTTTAGTGGCAATATTTATATACCTTCAAAGTACGTACAAGTTCACTCTACCGGCCAGCTAGCATTGAAAATATAATACGTTTTCTTGAAACATCACTTGAACGCTATGAAACGAGTTTAAGAACGAGGAAGTCTTAAAAAGCAAACTTGAGATAGACAACAATACACGACGATGAATTCAAAAACATCTCTCCGGGCATTCTCTAGCTATCTCATCGTGAGTATTCTCATTTTATTATCTACTATTATATTGTTTATAAAAAGAAAATGGTTTGGTTTTGATAACATGGCATCACTAGAGATAAAGCTTCCTGTTCTCCCTTTCCCCCAAAAACATCTCCTCTTTTTGTTAATATGTCCAAAAAGTTATCAACGTTATAATTCTCAGGTTTATTTCTTTCACTAAATATATATTTTTTTAACGTTAAATGCAGAATACCCGCATTGCAGGACAAAAATAAATAAAAATAAGTTATCCCTTCAAAGTACGTACAAGTTCACTCTAGTGGCTAGCATTGAAAATATGATACGTTTTCTTAAAACATCACTTGAACGCTATGAAACGAGTTTAAGACTGAGGAAGTCTTCAGAGAGCAAACTTGAGATAGAGACAACAATACACGACGATGAATTCAAAAACATCTCTCCTAGCATTCTCTAGCTATCTCATCGTGCGTATTCTCATTTTATTATCTACTATTATATTATTATTAAAAAAGAAAATGGTTTGGTTTTGATGACATGGCATGATCACTAGAGATAAAGTTTCTTATTCTCACTTTCAAGCATCTCCTCTTTTGTCCAAAAAGTTATCTTAGACAGAAACTTCTATTATATTGTCATATATGTCCAAAAAGTTATCAAACGTTATAATTCTCAGGTTTATTTCTTTCATTAAATGTATCTCTTTTTAATTTAATTTCAATTCCTAATATCTATCTATTAAACGCTAACCCTATACATACGTATTCTTATTTTTATAGGGATAAACTTAGTTAGTAGACTCTAATTATTTAAATGCTACATAAGTTTTTTTTAACCATAATTCATATTTACATTAGTTACACCACTTGGGTTTAAAGGACTCGATATCTCTAACTAAATATGGATACATATATATACTAGAAGGTAACCCGTCCGCACGTTACGGAAGGTCACCTGTTTGTGGTTTATGTTGCTATTTGTACAAAAAAAGTTCCTTTAAAAGTTCACTGTAGTTGCATTTTTAAATTAGTGTATAGAACATGAGTTTGCATACACAAAAGATTCTATTGATGTAGAGAAGTACCAAAAAAAGCAAAGCATACTGTTTACAGCATACACCTTTCGTGCTTTAGCCACACGACATTTCAGAGCTCGCAGTTGGTTAGCTGGTTAGCTGCATACTTGCTAGTCCTATGCTATACAAAAGCTATTTGAGCATCTGCCTTATGTTAATATGCCAGATTGGTATAAAAGTTGGTTGTTATTGATTTTAATCTTAGTTTCACACTTTTACATTTAAAATTCTGTTTTTTATAGTGTGATATTTAAGTGTGTTTCTAATTTTAACATTGTTGCATAATTTTTATATTTTCGTTTTATTTATTTTACGCTTTAGCAATACAACTGTTAGTTCACCCACGTTATCTCGTGAGTCGCGACAACGTGCATATAAAAAATCTAGTTTAATAACACAAAACATCGTACCTAGATGCTTTCTCAAACACATAATTCATACAAATCCTGCTGCTAGGTCGATCATCACTAAACTATTCCGTTATATAATAAACTTATGACAAAGACCCCCTCCTGATACCAAGCCACGCTATACATGCACAAAAATATTTATACATCTTTAAATTATAAAGAGAAAATAATTAAAAAACAATGTTTAAAGACGTGTCAAAATCGTTTTTCTTAACTAACTTCATCTTAACCCATAAACTTAAACAACACAAATGGTTAAGGTTTAAATATTCATACATTCATACCAGCCTAAATCACTTAAACAAAAATAAGTAATTCGGTAATTTGGTTTATTGAAGTTTAATTTCTAGACCGCCTTTAATTATTTAAAAGCTAGACAAGCAATTAGTTTAAGGGATGGGGTATACTCGTAGTTACTTGGTGTAGTATGTTTTATCACGCTGATGTAAAGTGACGGAAGTTAGTACCCAACTCACACGAGACGGGCATTGGTGTAGTGAGTTGGTATTTTTCACTGTTTTAAAACTATTTTCACTTAAAAACTTAAACATCACATTTTAAATAAAAATGCATTTCATGGAAATATTAAAAAAAAAACACATAAAAATATAATAAACCACTTATGAGTTACGAGACAATCAGAAAAATATTGAGGATCAACGTTGTATAAAAGCCCAAAAAAATCAATTTGGGTCATATACCCTCACCCGACTATATGAGGAATGTTTTGGGTAAAAATTTTGATCACTTTCTTTTTTAAAATGTTAAGGTGGGAAAGGTGGTAGAATTTTGAGGTCGAAGTAGAAGTAATTTTCAAAGAATTGTAAAGAATCTTGTAGAGGAACGGTAGAGTTGTGTAGATAGTGTTTAATATTGGGATGGAGCTCACAAACCCACACACAACAACATTACCCACAGACTTTGTCTTACCTGGAGGTCATGGGTTCGATTCCTGACATCGGTGTTTCTGGTGTAATTTAGGAGTAGATTAGAGGGTATGTGTGTTAGGCGTTCAAAAAAATAAACCACTGTCAGAGTTTGAACCCGTAACCTATAAGAGTGTGTTAAACTAGATATTTAAGGTGTGGATACACTACAAGAAATTCGATCAGTAAGGGCGACGTCAGTAGTGGCGACAGGAGCAATAGTGGCGACGTCAATAGCGGCGACATATCGCCGCTATTGTTGTCCGATCCGTATGCACGTTTTGAAGTTGAATCTAGCCGTCCAATTTGTCGCCACTAATGACCTTGTTTTTTTTGTAGTGATATAGAATCATCCTTTTTATTTTATTGATGAATTCATAGATTGTTTTAGTGTATTTGTTATTTAAATTATAGTATAATATAATTTTTTTGGGGGTACGTGGAAAGGTGGGTGTGGGTGGTAGGCCCCCACCTTCATACCAAATCGCAGTAACCGTCCCTCAATTTTTCATAACCGACAATTGTGTATATCCCTTGCACCCCTCATGACATTTAATGAATGCCAAGTCCATGAAATGGATATTAGTTAAGGAAAAATGCTAGTTTTATTTATTATTATTATTTTTTAAGATTGCATTAAATGTGGTCATATTCAAAGATGTCATTTTAAGCCTCGGAGAGATTGTGATCTCTAAACGGCTCGATTTCTTTAATTTTGTAGAATTTATTATATTTCTTATTTTAGTTTGGAAGTGAACTTTTTAATAAAACACATGGGATGTGAGTTTTGTTTGACGGTAATTGACATGCGTTTGTTGGATTTCCTTTTAATAGTTTCTATACATTTAATAAAATGGGTATACGTCTTTCTTTTTTTATTAGTTCTTTCTCTTAATATCAATGTTATTAGATAACTTAAATATATTTTTAAATATACAAATAGTTAATAAATTAAAAATAGACATAAAAATTACTTTTAAAGCAATTTAGAAAATACCATACCATATTAATTACTACTACCATCAATCTCGATCGCCCTAAAAAAACTCTGACAACTTCAATTCTTCCCTCATTCTAGACACATTACTAATAGACAACCATGAACATGAACATTGTACTATTTTTTAATTTCTACCCCTATTACTATACTAGACTAGTAGACTACCACCACCACCACCACCACCTTCAGACTATTTCCACCAAAAACTCCGACAAACTGATCAGACAGCCCCGTGACTTCCCTCCACTCCACAGACATTCGTTGATGTCGATGCTCCACAACCATTGTGATCAACCGGTGCTCCACGAGGATTATCTTTCACAGTGTTGGTCTTCTGGGTGAAGCAGTTGCGGCAGAGAAAACACTCACACAGCAGGAGGTGCCTCCTGAATTCCATGATAACAGTAACCAGAACAGTGATCGCTAGCAACACCCAAAAGAAGGGGATATGATATTTTTGTGGGAAGTAAACGCTGAAAAAAGTATTCCCAAGCGTAAATGCTACCCCACCGTAGCCAAAAAGATAGAGCGAAAACCGTGCTATAAAATTTCTAGTCATGACATCCATTCCTGCCTGATGAAAAAGGAGATGAACGATCCACAGAACAAACGAGACTGCAAGGACACATGCTCCGACCGTCATCACGATCATGTAATCCGTCATCTCAGTGGAATTCTCCCTGAGGTAAGACAGCTGAACCAAAATGGTTCCCCATCCACCAAAGAGAATCGTGGTGATCTCTTTAAAAGAGTAGTAACTGGACTTGGCTTTCTTTGCAGCAGCAGCAGCTGGAGAGTAAGGCATTTGAAGGACTACATTTGGAACCTCGTTCCTGAGGTTTTCTAGCTTTACAACCACCTGAGAGTTCTCGTGTGGCTCCATCAAAGGGATCTCCGGTATCATCATCATCTAGCTGTCTGAGAAAATAAACAAAAGTTGAACAAGTTAAAAGCTGAAAGAAAAAAGGAAAAAAAAAACTCGCTGATATATACTTGAAACAAGTTGAAAAAAACTCGCTGATACTCAAAAAAAAAAAAAAAAAAAACTCAAACTCGTCGTTGATCGATTTTGAAAACCTAGTTTAGTAGAAGGAAGAAGAAGAAGAAGAAGAAGTTGCAAACTCAAAAAGCTCGTTAATCGATTTTGAGAACTGATTTGAAAATAGTTGAAGGAAAAAAAGAAGTTAAAAGTAGAAAACTCGTTGATCGATGGCCGCCGGAAGAACCAGAGCAGGCCTAGCTAGCTAGAGCCAGCCACATCGACGACATTATCGTCGACATTAGATCTAGCCAAGCTTCGTCGTCATCGGCGACAGTAGATCGGAAAAATAGACCATCGGAAAATAAAAACCCTCCGATCGGAAAA
>JBCNJP010000002.1:12348732-12365258 GCA_039602395.1 Deinandra increscens subsp. villosa | reverse complement strand
CGCGACGGGGGTGATTTCGGCCAAAAATTAGGGTTTGGCTATTTAAGCCAATGTGATGCCATTCATTCGGGTCTTCTGCCTTTTTGACGACTTTGGGGTGCTGGTTACGGATTCCAGGAGATTTCCAAGCCTTCGGTGAAGAATTTCAAGCATTTGACAAGCATTCCAATGGCGTTTTCTTTGATTTCCATGTTTTCGACTTTTGCCATGTCCGGCTAATTTTCTTGTAATCACTTTAAGTGAAGGTTAGTGTTTTCTGATTTCAAGCTAGGGTTTGTGACATTGGATGAATTCTTGACTCGTGACAATCATTAATTCAGTGTTTGATTGTTTGATGTTTCTGATTGATTGTTGTGTTCGTACCCCCCGCTCCCGGACTACCTTAATTGCATAGCTCTAGGACTATACTAAGTACGTTCATAATAATTGATTAGTTAGGTTGAATGAATTTTAGCACAGCCATGTCTATGTGGTTTCTAAGTTAAATTCCCGAAGTGCGAAATCAGTAATTCACGAAACCGGATCTTGAAGTGGTTACCTTTAGTTCATATAAGTTAAAATCAACATTTGTTAGCATAATTTAGTTCTAGTAATTTAGTGTTAAATCAATCAATCCAAAGTTTACAGCTAAGAGGCACTTTTCCATTTTTGCTTTTAGGTTAACGTAATTTAGATTTAATTTAGCTCCTAGTTAATCAATTAGCAAGTAACCACTAATTCCCTTGGTTCGATACCCTGACTTCCACTACTGCAAATCTTAATTCGTTGGGGATTTGTAACGGTCTCGACAAACCGTTATCAAATTGGCGCCGTTGCCGGGGAATCGTGCGCTTGTTTGTTAGTTGATTTAATTGTTTTTAAATTTTTCTAAAAAAAATTCCAAAAATCCAAAAATAGTGTTTTATTCTCATTCCCTGCATTTTATTGTGTTTTTATAAAAAAATAATATTTAAAGAATTCGGAGTTTGGAGCTGCATCGTGTCGCGAGCCATATACCAAGACCCTCGCGACACGATAGGACCAGTTTGGACAGAAAGTTTTTGCAATTTTTGGCCCCCCAACTTTGTGTTTCGTTGCTTCTAACGTGTTCCTTGCAACCTCTAGAGCAGTGCTACGTAACCCGTTTGCTTTGTTTTGGCTGTTTTGCAGGTTTGTGCAAGTTTTATGCATACTAGGCATTCACAAAAGCAATCACCGTTAATCTACAATCCAGAAATTGAACGTACAGCTCGGCAGAACCGAGCAGAGCAAAGAAGCAGGAGAAACATGGAGAACCAACCACAAAACCAACAACAACAACCAGTCATCCCACCCCAAAATGACCCCAATCTTCAAAACCAACCACAAGACCCGCAATTTCAACCACAAAATCCACAAAATGAGCCAGCCTTTCAGAGACAACCATATCCCAACCTTGATGACCCGCTCGATGGGCGACCAAACTCACACCACTCAGCTCGGTCGTCACATCATGAGGCAGAAGACCTCCGTTACAGAGAGCAACCGATTCCACCACCACAGCAACCACCCCGATTTCGCCTAGCACCACAACAACCCCCTCCTCAACAATTTTACCCTGCCAACCAGGCCAACATTTGGCAAAACCCGATGTTCGATCAACAAAGATACGGGTATGGAGCCGCTCTCAGAGGTTTTCAGCAAGATTGGCAGCAACAGGAAGAGCAAAGGGATCAAGAGTGGTACGAGCCTGATGAAGATCATGGGTACCAATACAGAGATCAACCGGAGGTCCCAGCTAATCCACGACGACAACAACCTCCGGTTAACCCTCAACCAGTGCGTCAGAATCAACCCCCAAGGGGTGTACCACATGTCCCTAATAATCAAGGGAGGAATCAAATTCACATGGAAGGAGGGGTACCGAGGATAGTGACACCAGCCCGAGCACAAGGAGTTGAGAGCCATTTCAAGCCGATCATTATGCCAAGTTCGTCAGCAGTTGTAACTCCGGTCTCTCAGAACAACAGGGCATTTGAAGTGAAACCTCAATACTTGGGGTTTTTGCCAGAGTTTTATGGGAAGAGGACGGAGGAGCCTTACCTTCACATAAAATCATTTGAATCTACTTGCAGCACGATCGGGGCAACAGGTTTTACAACTGATGATGTTAAACTGATGATGTTCTCTTTTACACTCAAGGATCGAGCCCGCCGGTGGTTTGATAGTCTACCCGCCGCAAGCATCCATACATGGGCGGAGTTGCAAGAAGCGTTCTTGGATGAGTATTATCCAATGAGCAAGACCAGTGAGGGCCGAGCAGCTATCAGAGGTTTTCAGCAATCATCAGGGGAGCCTTTTCATGAAGCTTTTACTAGATTTAAAGAACTTTTACGAAAATGTCCTCATCATGGTTTTGAAATGTGGGATCTAATTCATTGTTTTTATGATGGTTTGTTGCAGGATGATGCTCGGGATTTGCTTTCAATAAGCAATGGAACGTTTCTCACAAATCCTGAAGCGGATGATTGGGCTCACATGGAGCGTTTGTCTACAACATCAAGGAGACATGCCCAATCCGCTAGAAGACCAAAAGCAGCATTAAAAGCAGTGGATTATGGTGTGGAAGAGAAGTATGAGAGTTTGGAGAAGAAGTGTGCCTTGTTGGAGAAACAATTAACACAACTCAGTGTCGGTGGTGGTAGTGAAGAAGCGAAAGCAGCGTCATCATTTGTAGTTTGCGCAACATGTAGTGAGTTGGGACACTATGCGAATCAGTGTCCTACTATGAGCAGCGGGCAGGAGGATGTAAACTATGTTCAAGGGAAACCATTTGATTTCAACTCCAACACCAATTGGACGGTTCCCCTGTGGCTCAAACAGTTGCATACCCTGGGTGGTGCAGTTCCCCAAGGGTACGAGGCAACTGAGACCCAGGGTGCTAAGATGACCCTACCTGCTGGTGCATCTGGATCTGGGATTGGAGAGGAGCAGCTGATGACCGAGGATGCTGCTATTGAGAAGGATGCTGGTGAGGAAGCTGTGAAGGAAGGAGATGAAGGCGCTAAAGATGCAGCAGCCATGGGTACTGTTCAATAATCCACGGTCTTTTATCTATTTCCTTGTTCATCGTGAAGCTTTTTTTTTAACAATGTTTTTTTGTATGGTTGCCGGAGGTTTGAATCCCGGTGTTACAATGTTCCACGCACGGGCTTAGTACCTGTGGTTCTGACTTTAAGCCACCCTGAGGTGGTTGGACACTTTGCTCCAACCAAGGGGTGGTTACTCTTTATATATATATATATATATATATATATATATATATATATATATATATATATATATATATATATATATATATATATCTACTTTTGAACTTATGTTTGCATGATGTCTTTAACTTTTCTGCACAAACAAACACGTAAACATGGTAAGAGTGTTAAGAAAATAATCCTTACGTTTTACATCCTGGGATATACCCTGAATGCGAAACTCTTCCTTGTGCAAGCAAATGATCTCTTCTATCCTTAGTGTAATTCCGCTTCTGAATGCTTAGTAACAACCAAAGTTGTTGCTTAACCGACATCGAAATCCTAGGATTTGGCATTGCCATGCCATCCTAGGCCATGATCACTCAGATAGATCCTGCACATGTTAGGAATAAATTTTAACAACTGAGATCAAACCCAAAAATCCTGGGATTAGACCTAATCATACTCGGGTCAGACCCAAACATCCTGGGGTCAAGCCCAAAAATCCTGGGGGTTAAACCCGGTGCCAATCCGGTGAACTGGGGTCATGCCCGGTGTCGTACTGGCGAATTCTGGGTCCACCTCGAGCCGAACCGGCGAACTAGGGTATTGCCTCGTGTGTCTTATGTTGGTGTGAAAACACCAAAAACCTTAAGGAACCCCTATATGTCCATAGATCATGAGGTTGTCGCCCATGTGGTTAACACAGGTCGATCCCATAATCCTGGGTCCAATATGTGGGTTATCGTGCGCTACAGGTGGGGGTCGTGCGCTACAGGCGATTACCCAAACGTAGGAGAGGTGATATCCTCTCAAACCTTAGAAGGTATATTAGATACCTTGAACGGAGGAGAGATGGCCAGTCTCTAACTTAGGAGAATTGCTTCCCTGGCTTCATCCATCCAGGGTCGGTTATCTATTTTCATCCAAGTACCTCAACCAAAGGAGTTAATAATTTTCATGGAAAATGATAAAAACAGGTAAAATAAGAACAAAACAAAAGTATTTGATAATAATAAAAAATACAAGAGAAATACCTCGATCAATTCATTAGTTAGGAGACATACCTGACATGCAGCATCCTGGGCACTATACTTACATAAAATAGGCTTTCAAATGGATTGCATTCCATGGTCTTGGTAGTAATTCACCATCCATGTTGGCAAGCCAATATGCCCCCTTACCTGCCTCTGAGTCGATTAAGTAGGGACCTTCCCATTTAGGGGCTAACTTACCATCCCCTGGATTCGTCGTGTTCTGAAATGCCTTCCTTAGAACCAAGTCTCCTACCCTGAATCTTCGGATCCTTACATGTTTGTTGTAGGTCTTAGAGATTCTTTGTTGATATGCGGCCATTCTCCAAGCAGCTTGTTCTCGTAGCTCATCCACGGTATCAAGGTCGTCAGTCAGGGACTTATTATTTGCATCCTGGGTTTGACTGATAACCCTGAATGTTGGGACCACCATTTCTGTTGGAATGACTGCTTCTATACCAAAAACCAAGGAAAATGGAGTCTGGCCTGTGGCATTCTTGGATGTAGTTCTATCAGCCCACAATGCTAATGGTAGTTCTTCTGCCCACTTTCCTTTTTTCTCTTTGAGCCTTTTCTTCAAATTATTGATGATGATCTTATTGCTAGACTCTGCCTGGCCATTGGCCTGAGGATGCACTGGTGTAGATGTTATCATTTTTATCCCCCAACTTTCACAGAATCCAGTAGTCCTTTTGCCAATGAATTGAGATCCATTGTCACACACTATTTCAGAGGGTATGCCAAATCTTGTTATGATGTTTCTTTTGATAAATGAGATAACTTCTTTCTCTCTGACTTGGACGTATGCTTCAGCCTCTATCCACTTCGAGAAGTAATCAGTCATTGCTAGCATGAAGACTTTACCTCCTGGCGCCCTGGGTAGCTTTCCCACGATGTCCATTCCCCATTTCATAAAGGGCCAGGATGCAGGGATAGGATGCAGGGGTTCAGCAGGTTGATGAGGAATGTTGGCGTGTCTCTGGCAAGCATCACATTTGAGGGCAAAATCCTGGGAGTCCTTTCTCAAGGATGGCCAGAAGTATCCTGTCCTCAGGATTTTGGACATTAGGGACCTGCCCCCTGTATGATTTCCGCAGTCACCTTCGTGGATGTCTTTGAGTACTTCCTGGGCTTCGTCGTCTTCCAAGCATCTTAAGTATGTTCCTGCAACAGATTTTTTATACAATTTTCCTTTTATAAGGACGTACCTGGCCATCCTGATTCTGAATGCTCTGGTATCCTTTTCTTCTTTTGGGATGGAGCCATCCTGTAGATAATTTATAATAGGTTTGGTCCAGGATGACGGGTCATCCTGGGGATTAGGCTGCTGTACATCCTGGGTATCGGATGCCAAGACCTTGTCCCCAGGGTTAATATCTTCTGAGTTCTCTTGTTGGTTGATTGCTGGACTTAGTATGTGGATTATGGGAATATGTGTATCCTCCATTGCCTTGAATGCTGACCCCAAGTTTGCTAGTGCATCTGCTTCAGCGTTTTCATCCCTGGGTACTTGTTGAATGTCGAAAATTTGAAAATCCTGGGATATAGCTTTCACAATTTCTAGGTACTTGGCCAGCTTCTCTCCTTTCACTGCATAAGTTCCATTAAAGTGATTAGTTAAAAGTAGGGAGTCGACGTATACCTGGATGTTCTGGATCCCAAGATGTAAAGCTAATTGTAGGCCGGCAATCAGGGCTTCGTATTCCGCTTCATTGTTAGTTGCCTGGAATCCACACCTAACAGCCTGGGGTATCATGTCCCCCTGTGGCGATTTTAGTATGATTCCAAGGCCTGTCCCCCTGACATTGGATGCCCCGTCTGTGAAGAGGGTCCAACATCCTGAGAATTCTTCTTGCTGCAGGCTCTGGAATTCTTGATTTGCTTCGTCTTGGATATCGCTACTGAAATCAGCCACAAAGTCTGCTAGAGCTTGTGATTTTATGGTTGTTCTTGCTTCGTATATCAGGTTGTAAGCACTCAACTTCAGGGACCATTTTGCCATCCTTCCTGACATTTCAGGTTTCCTCAAGACAGACTTTATAGGGTAGTTAGTTTTCACATGTATAGTATGAGTCTCAAAATAATGTCTAAGTTTAGTAGAAGCCATACTTAGGGCTAGTATAAGTTTTTCTAAATGCGAATACCTGGATTCAGCGTCAAGAAGACTCTTACTTACATAATACACCGGGTGTTGTTGACCCTCTGCATCCTTGGTTAGGACTGCACTTACCGTGTTTCTTGAAACTGCAAGGTACAATGATAAAGGTTCCCCTGGATTCGGCTTCATCAAGAGTGGTGCCGAGGATAGGTACGTCTTCAGATCCTGGAAGGCTTGCTCATGCTGGGACGTCCATTCGAATTTCTTGTTCTTCCTCAGGATGTCGTAGAAATCTCGGCATCTCTCCGAGGATTTGGAAATAAATCTATTCAGGGCTGCAACCCGGCCTGTCAGCCTTTGTACATCCTTGGTTGATTCGGGTGACTTGAGGTTCATGATGGCACGAATTTGTTCTGGACTAGCTTCAATTCCTCTTTTGGTCACCATATAACCCAGGAATTTACCAGCACCTACTCCAAAATGACACTTCTCTGGATTCAGCTTCATATTGTACTTGTCCAAGATGTCAAAAGATTCTTTAACATCCTGGACATGGGTGCTGACATTCAGGGACTTTACCACCATATCGTCTATATACACCTCCATAGTTTCTCCTAGTTTTTCTTTGAACATCATATTCACCAGTCTTTGATAGGTTGCCCCTGCATTTTTCAATCCAAAGGGCATAACAACATAACAATAAATACATGTGGGTGTAATAAACGTTGTATCCTCTTGATCACTTGGCTCCATTTGAATTTGTTGGAATCCTGAGGTGGCATCCATGAATGTTAACATTTCATGACCAGCCGTTGCATCTACCATGGAGTCAATGTGTGGTAAGGGAAAAGGGTCTTTAGGACATGCACGGTTCAGGTCTGTGTAATCCACACAGACCCTCCATTTGCCATTTTTCTTCTCCACTACTACCACATTGGCTAACCATCTTGGGAACTTAACTTCCCTGATCATCTTGTTCTTCAACAGTCGGTCCACCTCCTCTTGGATTATCACATACTTCTCAGGGGCATACTTCCTCCTCTTTTGATGCACGGGCCTGTAAGATGGATCAATACCAAGTTTATGAGTTATAACATCTTTGGATATACCTGTCATGTCTTCGGTATTCCATGCAAACGTTGACATTCTGGATCTGAGGAATTCCACCAACTCTTCTTCAATAGGGCCAGGGATATTGGTGCCAATTGATACTTTTTTCCCAGGATGCAAGGGGTCTAGGATCACTTGTTTGACATCTTGCTCCCTTGCCTCTAGGACATCCCTGGCCTTCTTCTTTAATTGCTATCCTTGACGAGCTTTGGCTGAGATCTTCATAGCTGAAGTGTAGCAGTCTTTCGCTTCCTGTTGGTCGCTGTGGATGGTGACCACTCCCCAGGGTGTGGGCAGTTTGACACACTGATGGTACGTAGAGGGGACAACTTTCATGTCGTGAATCCAGGGTCTGCCCAGGATGATGTTGTATCCGGACGGAGCATCCATGACACAAAAGCGTTGCATCGAGTTCACCCCCTCAACATAAACTGGAAGCTTCACCTCCCCCAGGGTGTTCTTTGTTTCACCACTGAAACCTACAAGGACCATGGATTTGGCAATGACTTCATCCTGGGGTATCCCCATCTTTGTCAATGTTTCAAGTTGAATGATGTTGACAGAACTGCCTCCGTCAATTAGGATCCTCTTCACAAAATGGTTAGCTATGTAGAGCGTAATCACGAGCCCATCATGATGAGGGTCCATGACGTTGCACCTGTCATCTTCACTGAAGGTAACATCCTTCAGATCTGCTTGTACTGAGGCTTTGACTGATTTCCTGGGTACGTCTGATTTGGTCTCCCTTGCGTGCCTTTTAGCTGCAGAATAAGAAGTACCACATATATCAGATCCACCAGAAATAAAATAAATTACCTTTGCATCCGGGGATGGGGATGCTGCCCGCTTAGGATAGCCCGTGTGATTTGTCTGCATCCTGGGTCTGGTCAGTGCCCCTGGATTTCGCAGACTGGTCAGCGCCCTTGGATTTGTCATTCTTCCTTCCTAAGAGTTCTTTCAGGAAGCCTTTGCTCAACAGATAGTTAATTTCCTTGCGCATAGCTATGCAATCCTCGGTTACATGGCCAAAGTCCTCATGGTATGCACACCATTTGGACTTATCTTTCCAGGATGCTTGTTTGTCTGTCTTCCTGGGCCACCTCGCTTTGTCCCCCAGGTCCTGCATAGCATTAATCACACCTGCAATATCAGTAGCAAAATAGAATTCATTAAAAGTAGGATACTCTTCATCATCCTCGTCTTCACCCTGATCGACCCTATTAACCCTTGGATTATCGGGTTTGGAATAGGGTTTAGGCCTCTGGGACCTTGAATGTGACGGTTCTAATTTCCTATTAGAAGAGCCGTATCCAGGGACAACGTCAGCTTTTTCCTGTATTTTCCTATCCTCTTCAAGCCTGATGAATCGTAGGGCCCTATGCCTTACTTCATCAAGCCTGTGACAGGGGTTGATTACATTATCCTGATAGAAGGGCGAATCCTTCTTGAGGCCCATCTTGAATGCCTGGACAGCAGTGGCCATGTCCATATTGGGGATATCCAGGGTCTCCTTGCCAAACCTGTTTACATAGTCCCTAAGAGACTCGTTAGCATTTTGGGTAACCCTGTAAAGATCACTCGTCAGTTTTTCAAAACTGCGACTACAAGAGAATTGGTTATTGAATAAGTTAATTAAATGAGAAAAGGATGGGATAAAATAGGGTGGAATACTCAGCAACCATTTCAAGGCTGAACCTGTGAGTGTTGACCTGAAACCTTTACATAGGCATGCCTCCTTGATATCAGGGGGCATGTAGATCACCTCTGGAAACCTTTACATAGGCATGCCTCCTTGATATCAGGGGGCATGTAGATCAACTCTGTTTTGGTCAAAAATTCACAAAGGAATTTCGTATTCCAAACTTAGATTGTGAGGTAGAGTGCTTAATGATCAATATGAGCAAGTAATCCAAGTTAGGATGGTGACACGATGATTTAACGAGGAAAAACTCCAGAATCCTTCGAGTTGCCTCTGGGAATCCTGGATAAAAACCTCGGGAGCCGGCCGAATAGCCGCCTCCTAGTCAATTTTATTGATAATCAAATGAAAAATTACAATGGGTTGGAGGTTTGATCGATCAGAACTATGTGATACAATGTTGTGCGGTCGTAACTGAGCTAAAGTGTGTTCAATGTGTCGAATGTGTGTTCCTACTGATCGAATCCTCGATTTATATAACAAATACAATGATAACAAACTTTCCGGGATTCCCGGGATCCTATCGTCCAACTAACTTGACCGTTAAGGGTCCTCTTCGTTCAGTTGGTCCACGATCTTCCGTAGCTGGAGCTTAAGTTTCGGAAGTAGTTATTGACTTCGTCGGTACCTGGTCAAATAAACACGTGGCAAATATGAGGGTTAGCAAAATAAAATAAATCAGGATACCTGGGTAAACGGGATTCCCAGTCGATAATAGGATTCCTGAACTATCTGAGCTTCCTGCGAGCATCCTGAAAATATACCCTCAACAATTGCCCCTTGAATTTCAACAGATGTGGATAAGCTCGACAGCTGTTAAAATTCAAAAAGATGCTCTTTTCACGGCGTGTAAACGGTAAAAACAGTTGAGATGGGACAAATTTCTCGGCGTCCAAGAGATGTGATGCTAATCATGATCTTTTCTTTAAATAGGAGATCCAAAATTGAGATTTTCACCATCTTCTTCACAAAACCTCTCGAGCTTCTCCGATATTCCAGGTCAGTCCCTCTTCGTTTTTCTTGCTTTTCTTCTCGTTTTTCGGCCATGGCCAAGAAAAACACCCGATCGTCTTCTTCGTTAAGCTCCCCGGTCGTCGAGGATTTCCATGATCAGGGGTACATTATCCCCTGTGAGGAAGAAACCTGCACTTTCGACGACGGCGATATACTCGAGTTGAAGAACTCCGGTATCTTTCCGCCGGAAACCATTTTTCGACCCTTCGATTCTCAAACCAAGTCCGATTTCATCTCCACCACCTGGGTTTGCTTCATGTACTACCCTTTCTTGCTTGGGATGACGTTCCCCTTTCCGGAGCTTATCACCCAGTTCTTCAAGACCACCCGGCTTTCCTACTCCCAAACCATGCCAATGGTCTGGAGAATCCTGTATTCTCTGGATCAGTTGAACCAAACCAGGAATCTCAACATTGGGATTCCTGAGATCTGTGAAGCATACCAATTAAGAACCCATGGTTGTAGCCGGTTTGTTCTCAAAGCTCGCACCTCCACCTCCCAGTTGATTCCCCGAGCTTCCCACAATGACCATGACTGGAAGAAGCGTTTTTTCTTTGTCAAACGAGATTCGATTCCTGGGGGGACGGAATTGCCATTGAAGTGGGTTGAGAAGGGTAGGATACTGATGTCTTTCATTGTCATTGAATCTTTAATATATTTTTAACTTCTCTGTTGTTTTCTTTTTTGCAGCACCCAAGTTTGAGAATCTCATCAAGAAGCAGCCTGATTTCAAGAAGCTTGAAGCAGTTTACCAGATTCCTGCCAGCGAAAGAGCCCTGGTCCTTGAAGCAACAACCAGTGAAAACAGCTACTCAGCCGATCATACTCCCGCCATGTCTGGTAAGTCTTTGTAGGATTCTGAACTGCTTGTTTATTCGAGCATCCTGACTGTTGATAACCTGTTTCTGTTCGCAGCTCCCAAATCCGGCGCCTCATTTTCCCTGAAGGATCTTGACAGTCTGCTCAAGATCAAGAAGGAACAGCTTGAGCATCCCACCACCTCCAAGCCGCCTGTCAGCCGGCCAAAGGCCTCGGCTTCCAAGAAGCGAAAGGCTTCCGAGACTCCTGCAGCTCCCGTGGTGTACCTGGAAACCTTTGAAGATGTAAGGAAATGAAAATCTAGAGTCAACCGGCTCAAGAAGAATGGTTGTGATCAGCAAGTAAAGAGTTCTTGTTTTGATTATTTCTCCGAGTAATCAACGGTCCTACAAGTGGTATCAGAGCTTTGGCTCTCCACTTTAAAGACTTCTAGTGCTTCAAAGTTGATACTTTACTTGCTTACTTAAATTTTTACAAGCTTTTTCTATTTTACAAACTGTTTTTCACAATGACTGACTTAACTCTTGGTTCACTTAACGGTAGCTCTAACAAACCACCAATTTTCACTCCTGATGACTTTGATACTTGGAAACTCAGGATGGAAGGTTTTGTTAGAAGCCTAGACAGACGCATTTGGAACCGGTTGACTGTAGGTCCTTACAATCCAACTGTTCCATCTGCTGATGATGCCCAAGTGCAAATATCAAAACCACTAGACAAATATGTTGAAGCTGATTATGCTGAGCTTGAATATGATCACAAGGCTTACTGGACACTCCAGGCTGCATTACCCAACTCTATACTGGTAGGGTTCAAGGGATATAAGACAGCACACAGCTTGTGGAATGCTCTCAGTGAAATGTATGAAGGGTCTAGTGAGGTTAAGGAAAACAAAAAGGATGTTTTGAAACAAAGATATGAAAACTTCACTTACAAAACAGGCGAATCTATGACCAACCAGTATCTTAGATTTGTTTCACTTCTTGATGAATTGCAAAAGGTAGAAGTAAAAATTGAACAGGCTGATGCCAATAGGAAGTTCTTGAGATCCTTACCTCCAATGTGGACTGTCTATACAGTAAGCATTAGGGAGTGCAAGGACCACAAAAAGCTTAAACTAAGTGAACTCCATGGGGTCCTTAGTGCTTATGAAATGGAGCTTAATCTTAAGCAGAACAACTTTCCTGAAGCATTACCACAGTTGCAAACCACTGCTTTGGTTACAACTGATTTTCAAAAGATCTCAAATTCTTCTCAATATCACTCACCCTCAGTCAGTTTCAATGAGTCACCTAGATGCTCAGAGAGTTCTTCAACACTGTTTGACAACTCTCACTCTGCCTATGTGGCAACTGACTCATCTCAAGGCTTCACACGTGAAGACTTGGAATGCATAGGGGCGGATGATCTAGAAGAGATGGACATTTTAACTCAATTAGCTATGGTTTCGGTAAGGGCCCAAAGATTTTATAAGAGAACTGGAAGAACTTATAAGGGGTCAAAAGGATCATCAATTGGGTTAGATAAATCTAAAGCTAAATGTTATAATTGTCACCAACTTGGCCATTTTGCCAGGGAATGCAAGCAGCTAAGGAGAGATGGACAGAATAATAACAACCATGTCCAACAGAGATCAAATCATTGAAGCAACAACAGCAGCAGTCAACACAACAGCAACCAGTAGCCAACTCAACCAAAACCACTTGGAAATCAAAATGTGGTGGCAGCTGTAGCTAACCAGACTGAATGCTATGAGTGGGATGACTTTCTCACTGAGTTTGAGCCAATCAACCATGCTTTGATGGCCAAAGAAGATTCAACTGAACAGGTAAATGAAATTCCTGAAAAAGTTTTGGAAAATTTGTGCAGCCCTGCCTGCATAGAACAAGTGTCAAAATACAGGAAACATAACACTGATCTAATTGATGAGGTTTCCAACTTAAATGAGTTAAAGATTTGCTTTAAGAAAACTGAAACTGCTTACATCACTAAAATTGAAAATTTGAACAAAGAATTTGATGTTTTAAAGCAAACTAACTCTATTTTGGAAACACAATTAGAGGATTTGTTGAACAAACTAACTATTTCAAGACAAGAAACAAAAGATGCAAAAGCAGAAAATGATGTTCTTGAAATTAAGTTAAAGTTCTCAAGAACCAACTGAAATTTCAGAACCTGTATCACAAACCAACAATATTGAGTTATTACCTCAACTCAATATTCCTCACAATGGGAGAAGCCATGAATTTCCACTGTTTACTGATAGAAGAGTTAGTAAGGATCATCCAAGGGAGAACATTATAGGAGATTTGTCAGCTCCTGTGCTGACAAGAAGCAAGTCTATTGATGCAAACATTTGCCTGCATGCTGCATTTCTGTCTCAAGAAGTGCTCACAAAGATCAATAATGCATTGAAAGATGAAAGCTGGGTAGAGGCAATGCAAGAGGAATTGTTTCAGATCAATAAACAGAAGGTTTGGGAATTGGTAGAGTTACCTGAAGGTGAAGAACCAATTGGAACCAAATGGGTATTCAGAAACAAGAAGGATGACAGGGGAATAGTGATCAAAAACAAGGCCAGACTTGTAGCTCAAGGCTACACACAGGAAGAAGGCATTGATTATGATGAAGTTTTTGCTCCTGTAGCCAGGCTTAAAGCAATCAGAATATTTCTTGCCTATGCTGCATTAAAAACTTTCTAGTATTTCAAATGGATGTTAAATGTGCTTTTCTGTATGGTCTTTTGGAACAGGATGTGTATGTCAAGAAACCTCCAGGCTTTGAAGACCCTCATTACCCCAACAGGGTGTGCAAGTTGATTAAAGCTTTATATGGTCTCAAGCAAGCTCCTAGGACATGGTATGAGACACTCTCAAACTATCTCCTAATGAATGGCTACAAGAGAGGAGCTATTGACAAAACTCTGTTTGCGAAATCTGATGGCAAAGATACTTTGATGGTACAAATCTACGTTGATGAAATCATCTTTGGTTCATCCAGTGCTGCCTTATGCAAAGAGTTTGAGGGTTTGATGCAATCTAAGTTTGAGATGAGTTCAATGGGAGAACTGAATTTCTTCTTAGGCTTGCAAGTGAAGCAAACTGCCAATGGAATTATCTTGAATCAGTCAAAATACATTCAAGATATGCTAAAAAGGTTTGATATGCAGTCTGTTTCAACCTCAAGAACTCCCATCTCCACTTCCCACAAGTTAAAAAGTGACTTAAGTGGCAAACCAGTGGATGTTCACCTCTACAGGGCAATGATTGGATCACTGCTCTATCTCACAGCTAGCAGACCTGACATCATGTTTAGTGTCTGTTTATGTGCTAGATACCAGTGTCAACCAAAGGAATCACACATGTTAGCTGTGAAGAGAATCTTTAGATATCTTAAAGGACAATCAAAGCTTGGGTTGTGGTATCCAAAGAATTCAGATTTCTCCTTCAAAGCTTACACTGATAGTGATTATGCTGGCTGCAACTTGGATAAGAAGTCTACTACTGGAGGATGTCAATTTTTAGGAGAAAGACTTGTGTCTTGGCAATACAAGAAGCAAACCTGCGTATCTACTTCTACTGCTGAGGCTGAATATATTGCTGCATCAAGCTGCTGCAGTTAAGTCTTATGGATTCAGAATCAAATGTTGGATTACGGCATCAAGTTCATGGAGACTCCTATTCTTGCAGACAACAACAGTGCTATATCAATCACAAACAACCCTGTTCAACACTCAAAAGCAAAACACATTGATATCAGGTACCATTTTATTAGAGATTGTGCTGAGAAACACTTAATTAGAATGGTTAAAGTTCATACAAATCAACAATTGGCTGACTTGTTTACCAAAGCATTTGATGAAGCTATATTCTTCTATCTCATTAGTGCCATTGGTATGATGAAATTTGACTGATTAAACTGTTTTCACAAACTTAATAAAAGAGACCATTTTGTGTCAAAGAGCCCGTCTCTTGATACAAAAAGAAAAAGAAAAAGAAAAGCTCCTGTATCAGTTAGACACCTTTTCAATCATAGTCAGGTCATATTGTTAAACTATGATAACTGATACATGTGATTTTCAAAATCAAGTGTTTTTCTGTCTTCCGGTTGAACTTTCCAGTTCAACACATCCGGTTGAATCTCAACCGAAAAGTCATCTTCAACCGGAAACTCAATTTTTGATCACACCATCCTAATTTCTGAAACTGATAAAAAGAACAACAATTCTTTATTTGAAAGTTCAGATTAAATGTGAAAATTTTTCAAACGGAAATTTTATTTCCTGTTGACAACCTCAATCGGAAAAATTTTCAACCGGCAAATATGTCCGGTTCAACTTTCAAACGGAAAGAATTTTTGTTGTATGGAGAGAAAAACTCTCCGCTTGAATCTCAACTGGAAATTTTTGCCTTAAATGAATCATTTAATTCACCGGTTGAGGCACACATTTTCAAGCGGATTGTGCATTTAAAGTGTTTCAATTAATTGTCCGAGAAAACTGTCTGAACACTTGAACATTGATCAAGATGACCTGTTGAATGAGGATCCAATACTAAATACTTTAGTACTTAAAGAGTACAAGTATTATGATGCTTCTGGCAAGCCCAAGACCTCAAAGGCTTGGGTTCCCTTTAGAAATTAATCAATTTTCTTTGTGTGTAGGTGCATAATAAAGGCCAACAAAGCCTATGGGTTGTTGATAGTGGATGCACTTGCCACATGACAGGAAATAAGCATGTATTGGAAAACCCCAAAAACATAAACGGAGGTCCTGTAGCCTTTGGGAGTGCAAAAGGACACATTACTGCACAAGGTGCTGTTAGTAATGGGATGCTTACCTTTGACAAGGTAAATTTTGTTGATACATTAAATTTCAATTTACTTAGTGTCTCACAAATGTGTGACAAGAATTTGAATTTGATGTTTACTGAGAGAGAGGCCATAGTCTTGAAACCTGGTGTTAAAATCCCTGAGGAACTTGTGTTGCTCAGAGCACCTAGGAGAGAAGGACTATATATTTTGGATCTATCTGCTGCCACTCCAGCCAGTGGAATTGCATGCTTTATATCCAAAGCCTCAGTGGATGAATCTGATTTGTGGCACAGGAGGTTATGTCATGTTAACTACAAGAACATGAACAGAATAGTGAATCTTGGCTTGGTTAAGGGTCTTCCTAACAAGCAGTTCAACTGTTCTGAACACTGTGTTTCTTGCCTCAAGGGTAAGCAACACAAGACCTCCTTCAAGCCAAAAACTGAGTCTTCTATCACTCAACCTCTAGAACTTTTGCATATGGATTTGTTTGGTCCAACTAGAGTGATGAGCTTAGGAAAAAGGTCATATTGCTTTGTCATTATTGATGATTTCACAAGATATACATGGGTGTTTTTCTTAAAAACAAAAGATGAAACTGCTGAATTGTTAAAAACACTAATTGTATCTTTAGAAAATCAAGCAAAACTGAAAGTTAAGACAATCAGAAGTGACAATGGCACTGAGTTTAAAAATCATGTTTTGAACTCATTTTGTGAGGAAAAGGGAAT